>SNQN01004687.1:1650-49839 GCA_008642245.1 Bassia scoparia | reverse complement strand
TTAATTTGGGGCTGAAGAAGTTTATTTTGTTGATACCCATTTCCTGCCAAAATCAATAAAGTCAGCATTTTTAAATTCTTCTTTAGTACCATGTCCTGACCTTACCGATGACCAGCTTGTGGAAAGATGGTTCGTCCACCTATTTTTACCAGAGTGACCCATTCATCGAATTCTCACTTTTGAGTAAGCTTTCTCTATTTGTACCTGGAAAATTTTTTATAAGCAAAACACAGACTATCTATGACCTCTTCGACTTTGAACTCTCATGGACCGCACCAAATCAATGTGTAAAGTTCGAAGGGCTGATGTACTTAAACAGTTTTTAGGCTTTATAAGAATTTTGATCTCTCTCTTATCTATTCTGAAAAAACTATGTCTTGCCTCTATTCCTATCACCAAGTCTGAGTAAGTTATTCAGAGGTAAGGCTTGCATGTCCAAATCTCTTGTGCTCTCTAGTATGATTTCGAAACAGCTCTCTGAACATGATAGAGCTTTATTTTGAGAATTTATCCTATATATTATTGTTCCTGGTTCCCTCATATCACCTGTTGTGGAGTCTATCTTATTGTGACGATAGGTTGCTGAAACTCACTCTATTACCTTGTCATTATTCTGTTGTGAAATGCTCAAAAATTATGTTTGCAAGCTTCAACTAATACCTTACCATCATCAACTGCACATTAGAAAATAGGTCTTACGATGACTGCATACTAAATATGATGCTTCCCTTGTGTTATCTCCCAAAGCACACTTCCTCCATTAAAGGCTACTAGTGAAAGAGAAATTGCCTTTATCAACCGGACATGTTCTTCTCTGTCAAATACTTGAATACGGTACTGTCTCTTCACTTTGAGCTTTAAGAATTTCTAATCAAACATTAGTCTTAGGGAAACCCAAATTTTCTTGGTCCTTCTTTTCCACAACATTTTCATCTAGTTGGTCTTTTCTTTCCAGACCAGTTTTTCATGCTATTGTTCTTATTCACACTAACTTGTCTAGCAGGACACGCATGAATTTTCTGTCCATTCTTCTTAGTTGATTAGCACACTGCATGTCCTTGGACATAACATACTTACCTCTTGGATTCCTGATCCAGTTCTTGAGAGACCAGTTAGTCTGGATTCCTGTTTTATAACCAAGACCAACTTTCCTTGGTTACTCTTTTGATGTCAAAGTCTGCTAAGGTCTCCTGTGTAGTCAGTATTTTACTACATGTTCTGTAGTCTCTTATTCTCTCTATATTTTTATTTTTTTCTTTTTAAAAGACAACACATCGCTTTTCAAGATTTCAAGTTGTAAAATGAGATCAGAATCATCTATCCATGACTGTTAGTATCTACTGCTGTTTTTCCCTCTTCTCCAATTTAGGAGAGCTAACATGTAGGTCAACACAGCTTTCCTCATATTCATCTATAATTCTCACTGATTCATCACTACTATAACTTGGAAATCATGATGTGCAGCTTTGAGGTGTAAAGCATTCTTCTTGTTTGAAGATCTTCAGTAGTACCAGTATTCAAAGGCTTCAAACAGAGATTCTGCCCTACAAAGGTTGCTTTTCCTCTACATGTATAAAAAAATCAACCGACTCACGTTTGAAGTTGATAAGCTCTGGGAACCAGAGACAGGATCTCTTCCACCATCAAACGGATTATTTGGTTGGAAAGATCTCCTTTTCTATTCACCTTACCAACTTGTCCAATTCAACTCAAGCTCTGCCACTTGATCTTTCAAGTCTGGCAAACCTCTTCAAGGTATCACAACTGGCAATAGCAAACTTCACATCAGCACGTTTTTCTTAATTCTCTTTTGCCAGTTTATGTATGTTTCACCTTTTTATTAACATTCATCTAATACAAATCTATACATGCCTAGCTTATCTCTCATACTCATGCATATCTTGCCTAACTTGTCAGGTTACCTGATGTCATGCCAATACATCCTTTGCCATCAAGCCATCTTCATGTGTGGTGCCCTCCTGATCGAATCAGTTTGTTTCCCTCAGCTTGCAAATGCGTTCTGCAACACTAGGGTTACGTGTTCTTCATCCTCATCGATCCTGAGTCAAAAACCCCACATTGATGCCTATTCATCGCATTCTTGAAAAGCTCGCTTCTCCGACTTGGACTGCTGTCCTTCCCATTTGGAACATCTTCTGATAGATGTCCCTCTCTCTCCACACTTCGCACCTACAGAATATAGTTAGTTTTCGTTCAATTTTTTACCTTGAAGTTCTTCCTCTGGATCACGGGGTGTTTCTCTCAAATCTCTTTGCAATCATGCAATCTCATCTTCTTCTTCGTCTCTACTATTCCCTTAAGGCCTGCCTCTGCTGGTTCCTTCCAGATTAGAGTCAATCATACTCATATGTCGATGAGGAACCACCCAATCAGCTGTTCCAGAGACAATGTAGACAAATCTTTGGCTTCATAAATAGCAGTGATTTTGGCTGTCCATGCATCTATTAAACTGCGCAATACTTTTCTCACGAGATCCTCATCAGAAAAACTTTTCCCAAGGGTTGAGATCATTGATTATTGTCATGAATCTACGAAAACAATCATTAATCTTTTCACCCTTGTTCATAGCAAATAATTCATATTTAGACATAAGTAAATCAATTTTGGATCTTTTTACCTYGCTGGTTCCTTCATAAGCAAGTTCAAGAGTATCCCAAATTTCTTTTGCACTGCTGCATCCAGAAATTCGGTTATACTCTGCCTCACCTATAGCCTGTTGTAGTATTTACATTGCTTTGGCATTCTTCTCCAGTAACTTGTAATCTACAGTCACCAATTCACTATCTTTCTTTGGAGTCTTGTTCCCTTCAGAGTCAGTCTTCATGATTGTGTTGGGACCATTTATGACCATGAGCCAACACTCATAGTCAATCCCCATAATTACATTTTTGATCCTGTTTTTCCACCATGCATAGTTGCTTCCGTTGAACTTTGGTGTTTTGCTAACATAACCGATCGCACCTAATTCTTAAGTACTCATTCTTGACTTCTCTAGATGTTACTCTTGCAAGAAGCCTTGGCTCTGATACCAATTGAAGGTTATGTAATACTCAAGAGGGGGGGGGGGKGAATTGAGTATTGTTGACTATAGCCAATTTTTCTTTTTTGCTTTCGACCTTWTAATGAGGAACSAGTTGGGCTGGTTCCTATACGCAGCGGAATATAATTAAAGCAATAAAGAATACACAGTATTTAACGGGGTTCACCCAACTCTGGGCTACATCCTCCTATCCTAAGTTCTTTTATTAATCAACTCTGAAAAACAAAGAACTCGCTCACTCTAGTGTTTCCCTACTCCGGCAACCAGCACACCCCACACTCAACTCTAAATGTGCACTCGACTCACACTCGTAAGTCCAACTTTGTGTTTGAACTCACAAACACTCTCCATGGCTTCAACCCCTCTGTTGAATGCCTTACAAGAACAATCTTTCTCTCTTATGAACTACTTCTTCAAAATCTAAGTAAGAGAATGTTTTAAGCTCGACTAATGCTCGTGTATGACTTAATAGTAATGGACTTGTGCTTTCAGTGTTTTTCTCTCAAAATATTTTTCTCTTTTTAATCCGTGGAGAGAGTTATGGAATATGGAATTATGGATGTATATTTGTATGTATTTTGACTTAAACCCTAGTTTCCATAAATCTATTCTTGCCAAACAAGGCAAGATTAGTTTTATGGAAAGTATTTATCTTGTTCGTCTTTTACCTAAGATTTTAATCGAACAAGATATATACTCCAAGTTTTAAGGCAATATACACATATTCATCTATATTTCCAGCTGCAAATATTTTTTCAAAATATCCTTTAAAATATTTTAGAAAAACCCTTTTTCAAAACCGCAGCCGACATTCCATTCAGGAACTCAACTGGTTCCCCAGCTTGGTTCCTTGAGTGTGTTATGAATTCTGTTCAAACTTTGTACCAGAATTCATAACATACTCAAAAACAACATTAAGAACACTTAGTCATTCATCAATTCATACTACAGAGCTGATTACGTGAATATCCTTCAAAATTTAGACTCTAAGTTACAATTCTCGACCTCTTCATGAATTCCTCAAAGGGGAAACTTGAATCTTCCTCAACTACTTCAATCTTTGGAACAAGCTTCTTTCTTCGAATGTCTTGAAAGATTCACACTTCAAGTCTGGAATCAATCTATTACTGCACAATAACATGTTAACAGCAAAAAAAGGATATATACTGTTTTCAAACAGTCAGGAAACAACCGATTGGTCTTGTACCATTTAATAGCTTTCATATAATCAGTGTTCCCTCTGTATTAACTTGTTTGAGGAAACAAGTATCTAAACTAGCTGGTTCCCAGAACCAACTATATTCATACTTTGATCATCCTGTTTCCTATAATGGTTTGTCATCATTCAAAACTCAAGGGACTCAACAAAATCGCTACAAAAATATACCTAGAGAGCTACGACAAGCTGTAAGAGAATGCAAAGTCAYAACGAAGCAATAGCCACGATCGAGTGAAGATCAAAAGTAGATCAAAGTCAAAGCGCACATTCCTTCATTCGAAGTTGCAACATCCTCGCTAGGGCCAAGTGTTAGCCCGATTGTATATATTCAATGCAAGCATTTACAAAAAGACATTGTTATATGCAATCGTGGCTATATGCGACGTTACCTCCGTATTAATATTCCTGGACGACTAGTCGAGATGAGATAAAGAAGATGAGACCATGCACCAGCAAAAAGACATTGTTATACGCAATGGTGGCTATAAGTGACGTTACTTTCATTTTAGTTCTCCCGAATGACTAGCCGAGATGGGATATCGATACAGCAAATGAAGCGCGCACTAGCAAAAAGGCATTCGCTATACGCGATCGTGGCTATACGCTTCGTTACCATTATATTAATCTTCCTAGACGATTAGCCGAGATTGGATAAAATAGATCAAGCGAGCACCAAGTCCAAACAGAAGCATCGATACGGACACCATTTCATGTTCCCCAAAGGAGTCTAGATGGAAGCACCAATATAAACACCACAGCAATTCCCCATGAACTCCTAACAGAGGCGTCGGAGTGGATGTTGAGATAGCAGTTCCCTAAAAAGTCCTAACAGAGGTATTGAGGTGGACAACCTGTTAGYAGAAGATCACCAGTGGAATCAGAACCATAGGTGAAGATACTATAAGTTCTCACGAGAATCCCTGGTGGAATAAGAACCCTAGGTGGAAATCCTCTCAAAAGAACACTAGTGAAATCAGAACCATAGGCAGAAACTCGGAACCCCAATGGAATAAGAACCATAGGTGGTGACGTAAGCAAAAACATTCGCAACAGTGACGAAAAAACAAGCAGCATGCAACCGCTGGTGCAGGTAAAACTAACGCATTTGTTTTGCAGGTACCGGGTACTTTGGCTTTCGTTTTATGAGATTTGACTCTCTACAAACTCAGCCAATGTGGGGGCTTCTATAGACACCTTCATTTGTCCCTAGCCCAAAACGGCCAATGATACGACGCCCCTCGCAACACACAACTCAAATTGAGAGAGCTAGGACCTTGACAGGCCCTAAAAAAGGCAAATTCCCTTACACCGAGCACCTCTACCAAGTATTTAGCACCTTAAAAAGCAAGTTTTCATTTTCAAATAATTTTAAAAAAAAAATTAAACATTTTTCTAGAATTGTTCGGAATTTTTCTAAGCGTTTTTGGCAATTTTTCGAAATTTTAAGCAATTTAATTAATTTTGTGATAATTAATTAAATTATGAAAACAATTCCAAAATTCACAAAATTTTAACACAACACACTATTTTTGACAATGAATTTTTACATAATTTTTTTGATTAGTGGTTTAATATTTACGAATTTCTTATGCATAAACGCAAAATCGTGCAAAGCGGGCCATCCCGGGATATTTTGCCTCGAGACAAGCTTCCCGAGGAAGCCAAAGCACCTGTATATTTCATATTATTTTATCTCCATTTTATTTCATTCCGATCTCACTATTCGATGTAAGGCGAATCCACTAAATATCTCGAATATCGCAATAAAATCAACCGCAATTGTATAAAATCATGCATATATTTTATACGATTATATTTAGATTTTATTTCATCGCAATCTCGCTATTCGAGAAAAGGCAAATCGGCCTAAACCTGACAGGTGTTGGGCRTAATTATGCCCAAGCCCTCCCTCTTTTTTGCCAATTTCGACCCTTGCCTATAAATAGGGGATCCCTTATTCATTTCAAGGACTGTTTTCCCAACGTTCTAAAGGCTTTGGACGACTCTCGTCCAACTTTCTCTCTCACTCTCATACTCTCTCAGAAACACATTCAAACACGTTCAAACGCATAAAAACACATTCAAACACTCTTTTGCATTAAGATCTAAGAGGTTTTCAAGGGTTCTAAAGGATTGACAAGGGTTCATAACGTTCCGAAGCTACTTCCTTGGTCTTTGGCATCGTGTTGTAATATTGATTAACCCCCCTTTTACATGCTTGTTTAGAAATTCGACTTTCTATGTAATTCACATGTAATATTGATTAACAAACAACTTGGCAATTCAAATTAAAAGCAACCTTAAGGCATAACTTTCAATTCCTCGTACGAGTGCTTGCATACTTGTCTCACACATATAACATGCTTTAACAAAGACCTGCAAATTTCGTGTTTCACGCCTAATAAGATAACTATGGACAACCGGTATTAGGCTCCTGGAATACTAGTTTTGCCCAACTATATAATAGGAAATTATGCCAATCAAATTAAGTATTGGGGTTTTTCTTGTTTGGAGAGGTTTGCTGCAGTGTTAGGTAAGCTTGTGAAGCCTAATTCCGCAACTGCAGCCAAGGAGCGATTGAATTATGCTCGTTATTTGGTCAAGGTTGATGTTAATGGCCCTCTTTTGGAGGAAATCCGTTTTCAATTTGAGCTTGGCACTGTTGTATCTCAGCTTGTTGGTTTTTAATGGAAGTCGACTAAATGTGATAAAGGCAAATTGCTTGGGCATGAGTCGAAGGATTGCAAGGCGAAAGTGAAGATGGTGTGGCAGCCAAAGCTTACTGTGCAGCAACAAATTACTAAGGTAAGCAAGGAGATAGAGCAGGAGGTGCACAAGGAGAATGATTTTCCCATTGGGGATATTGAGGTGCATTCTATGAAGGACCCTTCTCTAGAGGGACATGACTTGAATTTGATTCCTGGACATAATTCTAAAATACTTCCCATGAAGAATAGCTTTCAAGTTCATCCTCAWGGAAGTGGGGATGGGATTGTGTTTAATGGTGTGGATGCAACCTTGTTAGGGGATCCAGGAATGGATCCTTGTCCAAGGTTTTAAATAGATAATTGTCTAATTTGGAATGTGCAAGGGCTAAACAACCCTCAAAAGCAGTTGGATGTTAAGGCTGCTATTTTGTCACATTCTGTTGGATTTGTGGGGCTTTTAATTTTGAGACTAAATTGAAATCCCATAGTTATCTAGATGCTTGTCAAAGGATGTTTAAAGGTTGGTGTATCACTAGTAACTTTGGTGTGGTTCATGGTGGGCGGATCTTAGTAGCATAGCTTCCTATATTTTATGAGGTTCAGGTGCTTATTACCAAACCTCAATTAATTCATATGCAAGTGCGGATTCTTAGTCTTAAATTGTCCTTTGTTGTTACTTCTATTTATGCAAGTAATGATGCTAAGAGAGGAAGGAAATGTGGTGCTCTTTGAATAATATTACTTATAGTATGGTGGGACCTTGGTTGGTAGGAGGGGATTTCAATAGTCCCTTATTTGCGGATGACAGGGTTGGTCGGCCTATTTCTCATTGTGAATTTTGCAACATGGAGGCTTGAGTGATGTGATTCATACTGGTTGCCGGTACACTTGGTCTAATAAGCTATTTGGTGATGCTAGAGTGTACTCAAAGATTGACAGGATTCTCATAAATGATGATTGGGTGGACATGTGTCCAAATGCTAAAACTACTTCTCTCCCTCAAGGTCTCTTTGACCACACCCTAATGGTGGTTAGCTTTATGGATTCTTGTGCTAAGGTTAAAAGGAGTTTTAAATTCTTTGACATGTGGTGCTCCCATGATGTTTTTTTGGATGAGGTTGCTCGTTCATGGTCTACTCCTCTTTATGGTAACCCTATGTATATAGTTGTTAAGAAATTGAAGAGATTGAAGCAAGTTTTTCGGGATTTCAACAAGCATTTTTTTGCAGACATAGCCTTGCAATATAAAGAAGCTTCTGAGCTATTGCATTCTTGTCAACATGCTTTGCATGCAAATCCTTCTAATGTCATCTTATGGGTTCAAGAGCAGGAAAGGGCTTCTCACTTTCTTCAAGTAGAGAAGCATTATAATTCATTTTTATTTCAGAAGGCAAAAGTGGCTTGGTTGAAGTAAGGGGACTGTAATTCCAAATTCTTTTACAAAAGCATCAAACTCAAGGTCTATCGGAATAAGATCCACTTAATCAAGGATATGGAGGGTGTGAGTAAGTTTTCAACACACACTATTGCTGAAGCTTTCATCTAGTATTACAAGAGCCTTCAAGGAACTGATTACTCTCCTAGTTGTAAAATTCATCCAGATGTCATTGCTAAAGGCCCTATTGTGCAGGATACTGATGATACTTGGTTGTTTAGTCCTTTCTCTCTTGAGGATATTAGGAAAGCATTGTTTAGTATCCCTAGAGAGAAAGCTCCTGGTCTAGATGGTTATAATTCTACTTTTTTCAAACGTAGTTGGTCAGTGATTGGGGAGGATATGGTTGTAGTTGTACATAATTTCTTTCTTCATGGTGAGCTTCTAAAGAAGGTGAATGCCACAACTTTGACTATGATTCGTAAAGTTTCTACTCTAGTTAGTGTGTTGGAATTCCGGCCAATTGCTTGTTGTAATGTTRTGTATAAGGTTATTACCAAGCTTCTTTGTTCCAGACTCAAGCTGATTCTACCTTCAGTGGTTTCTTCCACTCAATCTGGTTTCATTGCAGGCAGGATGACTTTTCATAATATTAGCATCATCATCATGGACTTGGTTGCTCTCTATGGAAGAAGGAATATTCTTCCCTCTTGCAAGTTGAAATTAGATATAAAAAAGGCTTATGATTCCGTTTCTTGGACTTTTTTGCATGATATGCTTGTTGCTTTGAATTTTCCTGCTCGGTTGGTGGCTTGGATCATGGCTTGTGTTACTTCCGCTAGCTTTTGTGTCTATCAATGGGGAGTTGCATGGTTTCTTTGCTGGTAAAAGGGGTCTTAGACAGGGTGACCCTATCTCTCCCCTTTTGTTTGTGATTTGTATGGAGTATTTGTCCTTTATGTTTCAGTATGAGGGAGACAAGCAGGATTTCCAGTGTCATTATAGATGCAAAGGGTTGAAGTTGAATCATTTCGCATTTGCTGATGACTTGATGATTTTTATTCGAGGTGATTCTACTACAATTTTGTTACTTCTTAGATGCTTGGCTACCTTTGAGGTGTGTTCTGGTTTTGCTGCTAGAACTGGCAAGTCAGCTTTCTATAGTTGTAATATGGACCAGGCTACTAAGGATCAACTGATTTTGGCCTTAGGATTTAAGGAAAAGTCTTTGCCTTTTAAGTATCTTGGAGTCAAGATAAATGCTAGGAAACTTTCCAAGGAGGATTGTCATTGCTTGTCTGACAGGATTGTTCACAGATTGAGAACATGGGGTTCTAGGAAGCTGAACTATGCTGGTAGTAATCAACTTGTGAATTCAGTTCTTTTGTCTCTTCATACTTATTGGGCTTCCATTTTTTTCTTGCCCAAGAGAGTGTTGGATGAGGTCACTGCTATTTGTCGATTTAATCTTTTGTATGGGTGTAGACACCTAAAAATGTCTCCCCAAAAGAGTAATCAGTGATGAAACATACCGCGTCTCGCGATGGTTTCGACTTAGAAAAGATGCTTTGAACTCATAAAAGTTGGAAATAGTGAAGGTAATACGGTACTATTGGCATAAGGAATATAGGGGCACAACATTTTTTATTTTTATTATTTTATTTTAGGTTTGAATTCATTTTAGGATTTTTAAAATTCTAATATGGTGATCTCTAATTGCATTTCAACTAACCTCTCCCATTTTCTGAGCTCAATATTTTACATTATTTATCTGATTTTTCTATTTTTTCATGTTTACTTATGTTTTTATACGCAGAAATATAAAAAAAAACAAAATACACAACAAAAATACCTGGAAATAACGTGGAACTTCTAGAAACTCTAGAATCTCTTGTGTGAGAGCAAGGGTGTTAGGTGCGTCGATCAAGGCAAATAAACGATATGGAATAGACACGGTAGGAATCAAAATACGGCGAAGAATATAATACACGACGCTGCGTATAGACGCAGGTTCTTTGTATATACGCAGACTGCGTATATCGAATTCCCTGCGTTATAAGCATATCGCGTATTTACGAGGGTTTTTTTTCCACTCTTGTTCTCCTGTGCTATAAATCGTTGCCTGGCTTAGCTCATCCGAAACACTAGTCTTCCTACTCTTCGCCGTCTCTAACCCTGGTATATACCTTTATGCATCATACACCACTCTCAACACTCAAATACATAGATATATTTGATGAGTAAGCTCGATTCTTCGATTTCAAAAAGTAGTAAAGGGTTTAACATCTGAATTAGCCGCACTAAACCATCGTTTCTCATTTCTATCTAATTAATAACTATTGCGAGTTTAATCGTATTAAAACGTAGAACTCACCTTATACTTAATTATCATGCTAATATTAGAGTGGTTAACGTTTATCTTTGTTTTCTGTCTTTTTTATTTCATTCTTATTAATTATTCTTGTCATACAACGATTTTCTCCTCTGTATAGCGATCCAAGGCGGAGATTATTTCGCTCGTTTTATTTAACGGAACTAATTTGTTTTGTTTGTCCTTTACTGCGTATCACAGCGGAAGATTCTCAGTTTGATCGTTTTTATTCGACAAATTGTTTTGTTTGCAGTATCAGGGTTCAGATTGGTATTTGTATAATATGTTTTGAAATGATGCATATCTGCATAGTCTTGGTTTATATTTAGATATAATTTGACTAATAAAGACCTGGAAATTATGCTATATACATTAAGTCAGATTAATATGGACCCGTTTTTGATCACGTTTTAAATTGTAACAAAACGTCTGGATAAACATTTCTAGGTTGGTAGTCTGCTTCAATTAATAGAACACCACTTCGTAAGTAAATCTTTAGGGTTGTAACGTCTTAGGTCTAATTAGTTATGTATGCATACTCAAACCGTGAGATGGAAATCTTGCAATAAGTCAGGTAAGAGCCGCATTAACACAATGCGGGCGAATTGGGATGAAGATACCGATTAACGTACATGTCCCGAACCCCGAATGTTTGGATTGGAACGGGGCGCATTAATTTGGCACCAAGCGTTCAAGGCGTCGTGACACTTTATAGAGCAGTTGGCGACTCCCCATAATCGACACACTACACAACGCATCTACGTGCACATGTGGTTTCGCGTGCTAAGCCAGACAGAGCCTCGATGCAGTCTACAACGCGCGCACCGCTATAAAAGTCGAGAGGTAAACGACGTCCTAACATTGCGATTCACTGGGATAATACCGTTAGGTGAAGTGGACAGACTTGAAAGTCTTGTAATCAATAAGTTAATTATTGAATTTGTTGCATATTGCTGTGAACCAGCGATAAGAGTCACAACTCAGAGCACTGTGGTCTGATTATGGGCAAGTTAATGAATGAGAACCTAATAGGAGGATATCTAGTGGAATGAATGTGTTTAATTGATCCGCAACTGGTTAGGCAATACTATAACGCCATTGCGTTGTGCACTGTTACTAGAGCGGTTGATAAGGGTCATCTTGGCAAAAACATGTACTAATTGCAATGGTAGAAAAGGAAAACAAGCTACTAGACCTTAAAGGTGTGCGATCTCTGACTTACAACCTAGAAAACGACTAAAAGGTGACTTGTATCAAAAGATGTCTGATTATAGTGCAAATGTATGTGTACGCTAGATTATAGATTAAACGAAACACAACACTTCTAATAGGTCAGTACTTTTAGTTCCATCATCATTTCATAACCATCAGTGAACTTTAGTGGCAATAAATGTCTTACTTAAATGTCTGATTAGTAAAACTTTCGACCTAGAGCAATATGAACGCTAGTACTTAAACCTTAGAAATTTAGAGTCACATAGCTCTGAAACTTAAAGGAAACGGTACTTAACAGGGTAGGCAGCATACTTACTTAGACGTTGATTCAAGAACACTTAGGATTCGACTACAAGGGATAAACATCGCAAAATCATAGGCTCGACCTCTAGGCGTGACCTAACCTCTATAAGGCAACTATCATACATATCTATGTTTGGTGCCTATTCAAATAAAAAAGCAAAAAATAAAAAAAAGCAAAAAAAATTTAGAAAAAAGAAAAAACATTAAAAAAAAACAAAGGCACCGTACATTCATGCATTATACTAGGAAAGATGACCATGCGTGGAATTAGGACATGGATTTGCATCTACCCATGTGTTCATTAAGAAACGGAAAGTTCAATAAGGGTTTATTTTTTTTGAAACAGGGTGAAGTGTCTCAAGACCTTGCTCGAGCAAAGAGTTTGGCCCTAGCACCAATCCAAACCAACTCCAACTAGCCTTAAACAATGCCAAAATAAGCTCAAAACTCAGCAAGTTCAAAGCTTGCGAAGTTACGGACTTCAGGAGTTGACCTCAGTGAGCACTGTATTGGACAGAGTTTGAAAAGGCATAACCAAAAGCATGAACCCAGCATTTACAAGACACAAACCTTTTGACCCCAACTTGCAACAAACATGCTAAGGATTCGCTCAGCGAAGAACATACTCAAGACACGAGCGATCTGAGACCTCATTTCAATAACAGGGATGAAGACAATACTAAAGGGATTGCTCTGCTGTTATTCCAATGGTTTTCCACTTTACTTGGAAACCCGAACTGTAGACAGGTTACTATTTCTAAGCTCTGAGAAAGAAATAGGATACTTGGGGAATATCACCGCATTCATGGCAAGATACAAGGGTAACTTTCAGACAAAATCCTTCGAGAACTTGAAATACTTAAACAGGGAGAGAAAGAGGGTTCCTACTATCTGACTAGAGGGAGAGGATTGTGCGCACCTACGTTCCCGCTCAACTGAAGAAGAGTGGTCAAGACTTCATTTCTAGCCTGCAGCCAAATACAGATTCTCAGTATGAGGCTTAGAATTTGCAAGGTCTACCGATCGGAGTGGAAATAGAGATGACTTCTTCAATTCAGATGTAGTAGAGTCTTAGCTTCGAATCGAGTCGGAGAGTCTTTCCTAGACTATGTATCATTTTTTTTCGATTTCGGGTTTGTATTAGTTTATGATCAAATTCTGCAATTAGCATCTATGTAATAATTTTTTGTTGTTAAAAGTTTCTTTTTTTTCTCATCTTAGCTCCATATAGTTTGTGCTTCTAACTTTAATGGAATAATTACATAATGACCTCACACTTAATGGACATGCCAAGAGGCCTTCTTTCATAGCCCACAAAACCTAATTCTTCCATTCCCTTCGTCAATCAAGTCAAAACCTTGCAACCGTTGAGCATAACTACATTCAGCCTATGTTTTCTTTATCACAATCTGCCTAACTTTGAACAAACGGTGCGTAGGAAAGAACTGTGCAAGAAAAGAGAAGAAGAAATGCAGAAAGCAAAAGCAAAAAATAAAGTTCAATGCAGTCATAAAAATGCAATAATATCTATGCAAATCCAAAGTTCAAAGCCAATTCAAAAAAAAGAAAAGTCTAAAAGAACTGCGCACCGTGGGTTCACTTCATCGAGCTTTTTCACTCAAACAACTCACATTACAACGCAAGCCTAAACAAGGCATTGTCCAATACAAATAAGAACTACGACGGCTGATTCAAAGGATACGTAGGAAGCTCTCCTCGAGGCCGACCCAATAACATAACATTCTGAGTCCTATTCTCTCATATAGTTTGATTTTCTTAAGGCTAGAAGCACAAATTCTAGTGTAGCAGCGACATAGAATCGAAGCTTGAACTACATCATCTAGCCAACCATCAATTCCATTTACTTACCCTTAGTCAAATTTTAGCTGTCTAGCTATCTTCATAAGCACTTAAGGGGCTCTCATCTCCTTAGGCTCATCTGCAGCATTCTGCATCTCTAAGCATCGCATTGCAGCATCTGTCATGTTCTCTCTCATCGCGTTCAGCTCAAGTTACCGATTTGGGAATAAAAATACATCTCAGTATCATCCTTACATTGCATAAGCTAGCCAGACCATGATGCACAAAATCCTAGCCTACTTACTCATCAACAGTGGCCTATAACAAAAAGCAACTGATTTCACCACGCAAGTTCAACAAGCTGGGAGGCCACCCACTAAACAACCATTAACACACAAATGAAGCCATTCCAACACTAACCATGGGTTGGGGGTCATTGCATACAAGGCATCGCCTTTGCTCGAATGGGGGCTTGAGAGGCTCCATCCGAAATCCAAAAGCATTACGATTAGTCATTTCCTGGGTATTTTCATGCATTGATCTAATATAGACTTGCATTACACATATAGCATTGCAGCACTTCATAAGCATTTGCGCATTGGGTTTACATACATCATCATGCATATGCATCTGCACAAAACATTAATTTGACATCACACATTGCACCACCTCAACACGAGGCTAGGCCGATCTTACATGCGTTGCCTTCAAGCCTATACGGCAATTCATCGTATAATCGTCGATGTTAGACAACACGCAACATTCTCCGAAAAGCGAGGTCAGGTAGGGAGGTTCTGAGGAACGAGGCGTTTTCGAGGGAATTCATATATACCATAGCTATACGAATTCATCGATTATGGATTGTTGCTACACGCAACTTTTCTCCGAAAAGCCAAGGTAGCCGTAGGGGAAATTTCGAAGGGAACGAGGCGCTTCCGAGGAATTACATCTCTCCGAAAAGCAAGGTCAGCGTAGGAAGGCATCCTCATTTTTTCCGAAAAGCAAGTGAGCGTAGGGAAAAACTGAGGAAGAGGCGCTTCCGAGGTATTACCTCATTTCCTGAAAGCAAGGTCGGTAGGTAGAAAGCACCGAGGATCAGGCGTTCAAGGGAATAAACGATGGGGCGCGGTAACAGGTAAACTATACCTTGTTTTGCAGGTACTGGCGAAAAGGGTAACTCGGGTCAAGAACGTCCTGAGTTGCCCCGTCCTGACCGAATATTGACTTTTGTCTTACAGACTTCGTCTCTTAGATCAATCAAAGTGGGGTTCTTAACACAGTCCTTACATTCGGTTTTGGAATTCCTTCGACGAGAATCTATATGCCGCTGGGTCTACGATTTCTCCGCTACGAACGCAACAAACATCTTTCGGTTACGATTTCTTTCCCGCGTACAGAAATCCAGCAACAGCTTTTCGGGGTTACGATTCTCTCTCGTTAAGAATCTCGAGAAGATACATCTTTCGGGTTTTGGATTTCCCCGTAAAATGAAGTTCGTCAGCACATCTTTCGGTCTTAGAAACTTCTCCGTACAGAATGTCGTCAGCTAATTTCGGGTCTTGGAATCTTCTCCGCTACAGAAGTTCGTCGCATCTTCGGGTCTTGGAATCTTCCCGCTAATAGAAGTTCGCAGACACATTTCGGGTCTGGAATTCTCTCCCGCTACAGGTTTCGTAGCATCTCTCGGTTTTTGGAACTTCTCCCGCTAAAAGTTCGGCTCTTCGGGTTTGGAGTTTGCCTCAGCAACAAAATTCAAGGCAAGCAAATCAGACGCACGGGACACGTAAGGTAAACAACCTGTGTTTGGCAGGTACAGGAAAAAGGGTGGACTCAGGGTCGTAAGAACGTCTTGAGTTGCTCTCGTCCGACGAATATTTGATTCGTCTTACGAGACTATCGTCTCAGCTCAAATCAAGTGGGGGTTCGTAGCTAGAAAATGTTCCCCAAAAAGTAATCAGTGAAATAACGCGTTCGCGTGGTTTCGACTCTATGAAAAGATGCTTTGAACCATAAGTTGAATACGTGAGTCATACTCGGAACATTGAGCAAGGACAAATAAAGGGGCAAAACACTTTCTTTATTTATTAATTATTTTCTATTTTAGGTTTTCTTCTATTTGTAGGATTTTTTAAAATTTATATTGGTGATCCCATTTTCGGCAGATTAGTTTTCTTTCTGGATGTCACAGTAGATTATTTTCTTTATTCGAGCTCCCAGTTTTTGATATTTTCAATTTTTCATATTTTTCATGATTTTATCAGTTTTTATACGAGAATAATAAAAAAAATACAAATACACAAAATATGCTCGGAATACGTGAACTCTAGAACCTAGAACTCCTTGCTTGGAGAGCAAGGGGTGCTGTCGGTGAATCAAGGAATACGTATTATGGAATTGGAATGGAGGAATCAAAATCGCGAAGAAATAATACCAGAACCTGCTATCGCAGGGTTTTTCCTCATTTTTCCCCTCGGCTATTAACTAGTGCTGCCGATCTCGAACACCATCTATTTCACTTTGTAACTGCGTATGACTATCTCATGCTATCATAACATCTCAAACACTCTAATACATACGTTTTTGAGTTCTAAGCATCGATTCTGTTGATTCAACAGCGATAACAAGGTTACTTCTAAGATTATCTGCCACTAAACACATTCGTTCTCCATTCCCATCTAATTAATAACTTGCGAGTTTCAATCTAATTAACAAAATGTAGAAACTCACTATTTATTATCCATGTAAATATGTAGGAGTGGTTAAACGTTTTTTTGTTTTTGTTCTTTTTTATTACATTTCATATATTAATTACATTGTCAATCTAACGACTTCTTATCCTTGATAGCGATCCAAGGCGGAAGATTCATGCTTCGTTTTTTTCGAATAACTTTTGTTTTGTGTCCTTGTATAGCGATCCAAGGCGGAAGATTCATTTCGCTCGTTTTTTATACGATAACATTGTTTTGTTTGAGATTCAGGTTAAGATTGTTTGTATATCTTTTGAATGCATATATTGCATTGTCATTGGTGTATATTTGCATATATTTGCTAAATAAAGAACAGAAATTATGCGTATCACATAACGTATAATTATGGAACGGTTTAGCACATTTTTAATTTGATTAACGAAAGTGGCACATTTCTAGGTTAGGTAGTTCCTTAGCATAATGAAACCACTTTCGTAGAATCTTTAGGGTTAGTACGCTTCTAAGGTGCTAAAAATGTAAGTTATGTGCATTCAATAACCGTGATGAATGGAATTGCAATGAGACCGAGTAGAGGCCGCTACATGCGGGCGAATTGGGTTACAGATCRGATTCGTACCATGTCCCCGAACCCACGACTGGTTATTGGATTGGACGTGGGGCCATTAATTTGGCACCAACGTTTTCGGGCGTTCGTGAATAACCTTTATAGGCACGGTGGCGACTCCCCTTACTCGACAACACTACCCCTACGCACTCACGTGCGGGTTCTGTGGCTCAAGCCCACGCAGAGCACCTCGATGTAGTACCAAGCCGCGCGCCCACTATACGCGGGGGTACGGCCCACGTCCTACAATGGGACTGCTTCTTCTTCTAAGGCCCCTCCTATTGCTTGGGAGATTGTCTGCAGAAAAAAGAATCAGGGAGGTTTGGGATTGCCATCTTTGGAACATTGCAGCCTTAGGTAAATATGTTTGGGATATAGTCCAAGAGAATGACTGTTTGTGGTTACGATAGGTGGATCACTTGTATATGAAAGGGAGGCCTTGGAGGGACTTGGTGGCTTCTAGCTCTGCTGGTTGGTATTGGAGAACCTTTACCGAGTTAAAGTCCAACTTTTAGCTGCATATTCTGGTTCTCGTTGGCAACATCATTCTACTCACTCTGTTGCTAGTGGCTATTCTTGGCTTAAGGGGAGTTTTCCCCGTGTCTCTTGGGATAGTTGGGCTTAGAATCATTTCAATATTCCTAAACATTCCTTTTTTCTCTAGAGGGCTTTGTGGAATAGGTTGAAGACTAGAGATCGCTTGAGGAAAATGGGCATGTCAGGGTCTCTTAATTGTCCTTTATGTTAGTTGCATGTTGAGACACATTCTCATCTCTTCTTTGCTTGTCCTTTCAGTTAGCAAGTCTACTTGCATCTAGATCAATTACTTCGGGCTCCTGTTTGTTCCTCGAGCTTTCCCTCTATGCTTAGTTGGATGAGTTATGCTCCTTGTAGAGTGGTGCAAAAACGAGTTATTATGGCTGTTATGGCTGTAGTGGTGTATGTGATTTGGAAGCAAAGGAACCTTGACCTTTGGGAGGATCGGGTGGAGAGACCTTTTACTTGTGCTGAAAGGCTCCTAGCTGATATGAAGCTGCGCATTTTAACTATCCTTTCTAAGAAGCTCAAGGATCAAGACAAGCAATGGATTCTCTCTTTTTTTACTTGAGGTTTCTGTTGTAATTTGTGTGTTCTGGCTTGGTTTGTTTTTGGTTTTTGGTTGTGGTTTTTGTTGTTGCTGTTGCAGTTGGTTTATARGTTTGACTGAGCTCTAATAAAAACTTGCTTACCTTTTTATAAAAAATAGGATGCTAGGGAGCCCAACTATCATCCTTTATTGCCAATATGATATGATCACCTCTTTTCAATAATCCTTGTTCCCAAAATTGTGGTTTCTCAATCTTACATGGTTTTAGATTTGGCCACCCAAGGTTTTGAGAGGGAGAGTTTGCCTTGTTCAACCTTTGTAAGTGATTGGAGGTGTTGTTTAGGGTATCGGCTTAATCAATTTTGACTAATTCTTGTGAGAACTTTAAGGGGAAATTGGTTTGAGCAACTTTGGTAGAGTTGGATGACTTGGGAGATGATTCTAACTAATTTGCTAAGCTAAAATCACCATGGCTTTCATATGGAAAAGAGACTTAACCTTTTGATTAAAATTGAAATCCATTATATAGTTGCGCAAACTAGTATTCCCAAGTGCTTTGTGATAGTTGATTTTAACCCTTTAATTCCTTAGTTTACTCTAGTTGTAGCTATTTCATTTCCAAAACTCGGTTTGCACCCAAAACTTTGTTGACTAAACTCAATCATTACTCCTAGCCTCTCTTGGGTTCCACCCGTGCTTGCTCACTATACTAGTTCACAACAAGAATAATAGGTTCGAGCGACCGAAATTAGCGACTGAAAATCGATCTCTATTGTCAGTCGGCTTCACCCTCGTCGCTAACAAAAATTAGCAACCGAAAATCGATCGCTGATATATTTTCGACAGTTTTTTAACTGGGAAAAGAGACGGGAAAAAGGAGGGAAATAATATTTAGGGACCAAAAATCGATCGATTGCTAATAGCTTTTAGGGACCGATAATCGGTCGCTAAATAAAATTTTCCCTCTATTTTTTTGGAGGCAAAAATTAATTAGCGGCCGATTTTCGGTAGCTAAAAGCTATTTCCCGCTTTTTTTTATAAATCTTGTGGCTTTTTTCACCTTTTTATTTGTAAATGTAATATAAAAAGAAATAAAAATAAATATTAACGAAAAAACAAAATAAATATTCAAAAATTAAATTTTATATTAGATATAAACAAGTCGTTATACACGCATGATTAACTCCYTATAGTTTTTAAAATTTTTAAGTGAAAATGTAACAAATAACAAAGTACGATAAAATAAATCCAAATCTAACTAAAAACTGCTACGACGCTACGAAAGCACCTGAACCGCCTGTGCGGTCGTCAGGGAAGCGTCTTGGAAAGGGAGGCTGATCGCCGAACAGCCTTATGAAAGCTTCCATTTGCGCCTTCATCTGTTCCATGTACGCCTTCATATGGACAGGCTTTAAAGCCAAACGGGCTCCAACCTGAAAACATACCATATGTTGGGAAGTCAGTGATAGTCGACAACACGGCTGCGCGAAGATTGAAATTCTGCCTCTTTGAGATGTCATAAGTCAAGGACCCAATCGACCACAGCTGCTTCTGCTCATCAATCAAAGGTTGTATGTAGACATCCAAGTTGTTCTTCGGATTTTTGGGCCCGGGAATAAGCAAGGAAAGGAAAATGAAAGGTTTTTTCATGCACATGTCCGGTGACATGTTATAAGGTATAGTGAGAATAGGCCAACAAGAGTATTGCTTTCCAAACTTCCCGAAAACGGAAAAACCATCAATGCACAACCCAAGTCTAACATTTCGAGGCTCGGATGCAAAGTTCGTAAAGGTCGATGATCTCCAAGCTTTTGCTAGGGTGAGCGTGTTCATAATGCCATGTCATCGACTCAGCAATGTTTTTGGTGGTAAACATCCTTTGCAATCGTGGTGTTATTGGGAAGTACACCAGAAAGCTTGTTGGAACCAAACTGCCATTTGAAGTATTCTTGTACCGATTCGACCCGCAATGACAACACTTATCAAGCTCCACATCYTCCTTCCAATGCAGCATACATCCATTAGGGCATGAGTGTATCATCTCGTGAGGAAGCTCTAATCCCTTGAGTACCTTCTTTGTGTCGCAGTAGGTGTTACACTTAGGTATTTAGGCATTGGGAGTGCATCACTCAACAATGACCCAAAACCATCAACGCACCTGTGTGGCAAGTTGTACTCGGACTTCAAATTGATCATTCTAGAAGCCATCTTCATCACCGAGATGTTGCTCTCATCATACAACGGCTGCTCGCCTGCGTTCTTGATCATCTCGAAGAACATCTTGGCTTCCGCATTTGGTTCTTCTTCGGTCGAACCTACCTCCTCAAGAAGTGATTGGTCCACATTGTTCCCAAAAGCGTCGAGAATCATTTCTTGGTAAGGATTCGGCTGAGTAGGAGATGYCGTGGACACTATACTCGCCCTTTCACCGTGACATAATCATTCATAGTAATGATCCATAAACCCCTTCCTATACAAATGTACCTTTAACTAGGGAGAATCCAAGAACTTCAATTTTTTAAACCTAGCACACGGACATCTTATTTTGTCCCCGCGATTGAGCTTGGGGTGCTGCTGAGCGAAGGCAACAAACTCATTCACCCCTTCGACGAACTCATTTCAAACGACATTCATGTGATAATAAAACCTACAAGGAACGAGTTTGTGAAGTTTTAGGCGTCCTAAGGTCGTTTTCGGAACGGAAATGGCTGAAAAATTGGCGATTTTCACCCTTAATGAGTTTACTTACCGAAACAATCATATTTTGTTATTTCAAACCACATTCAAGTTTATTTTCATTATTGAAAGATACAGGGAACGAGTGTTTTTTAGTTTTAATTATAGGTATATAGCATTGTACGGGCGTTGGGGCGTCATCGGGCCGGACTGGGTCCGGTCCCTCTATTCCGGGGGCTACAACTTAAGGGCGGCTCGGTTTGTTGCTAGAATTGAATTCTTGCTTTTGCATATTGTGAGTATGCCTCGAGTTGTGTGTTTATACTCAAAATGAGTAGAGGAAGTCGCCAACCGCACTTCTTTTGGGAAGCTGCGCAACCCGTTTTAAGCCTTGGCTATAATTGCATAAAGCAAGGCGAAGGACTCCATGTCTGGAAGTGCACCAAAGGTTTGGATTAGGGGACAAGGGTAAGGCTGAAGTAGTGCACAACACCCCCCCCCCCCCCCCSCATCTAGCGGCCTCTACTCAGTTATTGCGAGTTCATTGTCCAAAAGACAATAACAAACAGTTTTTCGTTTTAAGCCCTAAGCATGCAATAATACTAGGCGCGTTGTTTAGTAGAATACTATGCACATAGTGTCTAGTTTGTTGTGGCATGTGTTGTTAATTTAGTATTCCAGGAGGCTAATGTAGCTTGTCTATAGTTATCTTATTAGGCGTGAAACACGAAATTTGCATGTCTTTGTTAAAGCATATTATGGTTGTGGAACAAGCATGCAAGAACTCGTACGAGGAATTTAAAGTTATGCCTTAAGGTTGCTTTTGATTTAAATTAACAAATCCTTTATTAATCAATATTACATGCAAATTACAAGAAAGTTGAATTTCTAAACAAGCATGCAAAAGGTGGTTTAGAAGTGAGACGTTGGCCTCAAACCTACCTTGCAACACGATGTCAAAGACCAAGAACGCTGCCTCGAACCCTTAGGAACCCRTGTCGAACCTTAGAACCCTTGAAAACCTCTTAGATCTATTGCGAAAGAGCCTTTGAATATGATTTTATGTGTTTGAATGGTGTTTGAATGTGTTTGAGAGAGAGAGAGAGAAAGAGAGTGAGAGAGAGAGAGAGAGAGAGAGAGAAAGAAAGAGAGAGAGAGAGAGAGAGAGAGAGAGAGAGAGAGAGAGAGAGAATTGGACGAGTAAGAGAATGCACGTCCAAAAGCCAAAAAAATCGTCAAATGAATAGGGGAGGCTCCCTATTTATAGACAAGGGTCGAAATTGGGCAAAATAGGAAGTTTTTGGGTGCAATTACGACCAAAACTGGGCGTAATTGCGCCCAATATTGACCTCGATTTGGCAAACTTTGCATGCCTCGAATAGCGTGATTGRGATTGTATAATATTGTAATATAATCTTACGTGATTTTATACGATTATTATTTGATATTATTGCGATTGCGTCGGATATTATTGCGYTATTCGAGATTGTTTTACCTCGAATAGCGAGATTGTAATGAAATAATATCGTAATATAATCGTATAAAATATATACGCGATTTTATACGATTATAGTTGATATTATTGCGATTATGGCTAATATTACCACGATGCTCTGGATTTTCGACTCCCTCGGGACGCCTGTCTCGAGGCGAAAATCCCGGGATGGCCTGCTTTGCCCGGTATTGCGTTTTGGCTTAAGAAATTCAATAATATTAAACCATATATATAAAATTATGCAAAAATATGTGAAAATTCCTTTTGAAAATTAGGTTGTTGTGCTAAAATTTTGTGAATTTTGGAATTGTTTTCATAATTTAAAGAATTATCGCAAAATTAATTAAATTGTTGAATATTCCAAAAATTGCCAAAATTTTTTAGAAAATTTTTAAAAATCCGAAAAATTCTAGAAAAATGTTTAAAAATTAAAACTTATTTTTTGAGGTGCTAAATACTTGGAATAGGTGTTCGGTGCAAGGGAATCTGCCTTTTTTT
Source organism: Bassia scoparia (assembly GCA_008642245.1). Lineage (NCBI taxonomy): Eukaryota > Viridiplantae > Streptophyta > Magnoliopsida > Caryophyllales > Amaranthaceae > Bassia > Bassia scoparia. Next base: position 26,719 of record SNQN01004687.1, on the reverse strand, counting down.
GGGCGTGTTAGGGTCCTAGCTCTCTCGATTTGACTTGTGTGTTGCGAGGGGTGTCTTATCATCGGCCATTTTGGGCTAGGGACAAATGTGTGTATCTACAGAAGCCCCCACTTTGGCTGAGTTTGCAGAGAGTAAAATCTCGTAAAACGAAACCTAAAGTACCCGATACCTGCAAAACAAATGCATTAGTTTTACCTGCACCTGCGGTTGCATGTTGRTTGCTTGGTTGTCTRTGTTGCTAACTCTTTTGCTTACGTTTCCACCTATGGATTTGATTCCACTGGGGCTCCGTGCTTCGATCTTTGGGGGGAATTTCCACCTATGGTTCTGATTCCACTAGGGATTTTTTGCTAACAAGTTGTCCGCCTCGATACTTCCGTTAGGACTTCCTGGGGAACTATTATCTCAATGTCCACTCCGACACCTCCGTTAGGACTTCATGGGGAATTACTGCGGTGTCCATATTGATGCCTCCTTTAGGACTTTATTGGGGAAAATGAAATCGTGTCCGTATCGATGCCTCCATTTGGACCTGGTGCTTGCTTGAAACTTTTTATTCTATCTCGGCTAGTCGTCCAGAAAGATTAACATACTGGTAACGCAGCGTATAGCCACGTTCGCGTATAGCGAATGTCTTTTTGCTAGTGTGTGCTTGATCTGTTGTATCCCATCTCGGCTAGTCGTCCGGGAGAATTAAACTTGAGGTAACGTCGCGTATAGCTACGATTGCGCATAGCAATGTCTTTTTGCTGGTGCGTGTTTGATCTCCGGTATCCCATCTCGGGTAGTCGTTCGGGGGAACTAAACTTGAGGTAACGTCGCGTATAGCCACGATTGCATATAGCAATGTCTTTTTGCTCGTGCGTGCTTGATTTGTTGTATCCCATCTCGGCTAATCGTCCGAGAGAACTCAAGTGATGGTAACATCGCGTATAGCCACGATTGCGTATAACAATGTCTTTTGTAAATGTTTGCATTGCGTATACACAATCGGGCTAACGCTTGGCTTTTGCGAGGATGATACGACTTCGACTAGAGGATGTGTGCTTTGACTTTGATCTGCTTTCGACGTTCACTTGATCATGGCTATTGCTTTGTTGTGACTTTGCATTCGCTTGCGGCTTGTCGTAGCTTCGTAGGTGTATTTTTGTAGTGATTTGATGAGTTTCAGGCCCATTTTGCTTGCTTAGTTCGGGATTATGGCGTATGAGCGAATGTATACACATTCTTGAAATCCTTGTTGTATATAGGATTTGTGAGTGGAATTATGCATTCCGTTAGCCATGTATGTTCAATAAGTATAAGAAGTGCTCTTTTTCACCCTTTAGTTGCTTGCCTATTGTTCCCACTGCTAGGAAATTGTGCATTTTGGTCATTGTACTTGACCCCAGCTGAGGTGAGTTTCGCTGCCTTTTACTTTGAATGCTTGTGATTTTAACCACATCTTGCTGCAGGTGTAGTTGCTTCCATGGATGCAAGTGGGGAACGCGAGGCCGAGGAGGTTCGCTGTAGTGACCTAGCTTGCTAAAAGGTGATACCTCTTTTGGGTGCCTCAAGGGGCTGTCTGGTACCTTGGGGAGTGTAGGGCTTCACCCCCTTCGGGGGGATGACCTCAGCTTCAGTGTCATGGAATTGAGCCATGGAATCTGCATGTGAATGCGTTGGGGTGTGTTGTCGAATTGAGGGGATCGCCACCGTGCCTATATAGGTTAATCACGGACGCCCGAAACATTGGTGCCAAACTAATGGCCCCACAGATAGGTCCAGTAACCAGATTGTGGGTTCGGGGACATGGTACGGCTGGATGAGATCTTTGACCTAATCCGCCCGGCATGTAGGCGCTTACTCCGTCTCATTTGTGTTCCATAATTCCAAATATGAATACAAGGTAGCTACGATTGCTACCTTGAAAGCTGCACTAGTCCTAATGATACTAAAATAGTAGGTTACTATATAGTAGAAACAAAACAGTGAGCTACGCTATCCTAAGTGACACTTTGATTACGTAATGTTATGGGTGCTAACGGTTTGTTCAAATATTCTGGACTTATGTACCATGTTATGAAGAACCAAATCTGTATTATAAGAGAGAATTTATTCTCTTAGCAAACATAACGCATTATACAAGTTATGGGACAAGCACGCCAAAAAACAATTATTACATAGATCGTCCTAAATTACTAAGTCGGTTCAGCAATTTAGATTGATTATATACTCGAATTGAATTAAACATAGTGTTGAAATGGATATGAACATTGAATTACTTGAACTCGAATTATTTACAAACATATCTTGCAATGCTGGAGATTGAACTATTTATTAGTCTACATTGTTGTTATTGATTAATGGATGTCAAGCTTTTAATTTAACATGGTTTTAATTTATGAAATAGATTAAAGCGATTATGAAATGAGAGTCTAAGAGTTGATACCGTTTACGCGCGGTCGAAACGTTATTGAATTATGCGCAAGGGTCACAAGAATTGAATTGAATCGAATGAATTGTGAATGTGTTTGATTGTGTTAGAAGAGCTTAGAGATGTTTATGAGAGCAAAGAGAGAGTTTTTTCTGTTGATCTCCCCGTATGTGTTGAAAATGTGTTCTCCCCCCGATTCGGATCCAAAGCGCCATATTATAGCACGAAACAAAAAATGAGCGTATATACGTCTCAGAGGACGTATATACGCTAGAGAGCGTATATAGCTCAGTCGAGCGTATATACGCCAGTCGAATGCTAATTATATGCTTGAATATTCTGGATCCCTTTGATCTTGAGCATATACAATCCTAGGAGGTATATATGCTCGATTATACGGGTATTTACGTATATTTGCTTTGATTTTCTGGATTTTGAATAACTAGACCTTTTTGCAAGAAATACGGTTCTAGGGGGTTCTAGAACATTCCGTATAATTTTTTTGGTATTTTTGAAGTATTTTCTGATTTTTATGTATTTTTTGTGTATTTTGATTCTTGAAAATATTGTAAAATTCATAGAAAATTGTAGAAAAATCGGAAAAAATTTCTAAAAATACTGGCGAACTTAGAAAAATGAGGGGAAAGCAATGAAAATACTTTTTTAAAAAAAATCCTGAAGTTAAAAAGAAAACAAAAAATAATTGAAATAAATAAAAGAAAATACTTTTTGTCTAGTAATGGCTCTAGTATAGACTCGAATTAGCATGGAGGAATGGTATGAGGCTTAGAAAAGAARGTATGTAAGGTGACACTTGAGCATAATTCGCAAACGGACCTATTGCAATACGGTACAATCATCATAGACTTTCGGGAACTAAATGAGGCACCGAATTAGGTGTCTACAGGGAGTGTGTAGTGAGGCAACATAGCCTTTCTGCACCTGCAGTGCCTCAGGATCCTCGAGTCACTATGATAGTCACGAAGCCAAACCCGACGTGCTCTTGTTCACCAAGACGTTTCCATGGCAAACATCGAACAACAACTTAATGCTATTCTAGAAAAGCTCGAGGCCGTGAATTCTCGCCTTGATGCCCAAGAAAAGAGCATTGGGGAACTAAAAGAAAAGAGGACCAAGGAAAAACCTCTCGAATCTAACGAGGAGGAAGAAGACAATGTTGAGACATCTCTCCCTCCTCCGAAGACTGAGACGGAAAAAAGGGTGGAACAATTAGAAGAGTTGGTCAAGAAACTGTCCGAGAATTCAGTCCAAGGGCCTCATGTTGTTGATTATGAGATTAAGGGCCAGCTTCCTAAGAAGTTTTTCATCACTGATTTGCCCAAGCTCAAGGGGACCGAAGACCTAGAAGACCATCTCCACACTTTCAATATATCAATGGCTCTTAAAGGAATGGGCAAAGAGTTATTCTCTTCGGTGTTCCCTATTACTTTGGACAACCATCCATCCAGGTGGTTCAAGACCCTGAATCAAACCAAGCTCAATGATTGGGAATATATCAAACAAGAGTTCCTAAAGCAGAACAGGTACAATTCCCAGCTCCCTGTCAGGCTCCGTGAACTAGAGGCCACCAAGCAAGGAGAAAGAGAAGATTTCTCTACTTTCCTTAATAGATAGAGGGAGAAGGCCGCTCAAATGACTAACCGACCAAATGAGGAAGATCAAGTTCGGATGGTCATCAAGAACCTTTAACCCAAGTATCGAGAGCCACTCAAGTTTCAAGCCCTTGATTCATTTACTAGGCTCTACAAGGTTGGGCTCCTAGTTGAGGAAGATGTTKAAGCCCAGAAATCTAAGGGTAACAGCGGGGCTTTAACAAGAAAGGTGGCTCCTCTTTTACCGATCAGACAAGCCACATTACCCATATCTCCGATGACAACTCTTATAACCATCCCGGCTCTTTCAGCAACAAGCCCCGAAGGCCACAAAGGACCTTTTTTCCAATTGGCATGACTTATGAGCAGGCCTTTGACAGGTTAACTGCAAAAGGTGCACTTGCTCCTATTGGGCCCACTCCAGATCCTTCAYATGATAAGAAATCTAAGAGTTGGAATGCCAATGCCTATTGCAAGTTCCACCAAGGAAGGGGCCACACCACTGAAAATTGTTTCGTTTTAAAGCATAAGATTCAAGATATGGTCGAAGATGGTCGCCTCCCAGTTCCTGCAATAGCGAAGGATAAGATCAACATCCAAACCAACCCACTTGCTAAACCATGAGTCACCCTAAGGCGTGGGTCATCGATCTGCGCGACCTTCTCTAGATTAAGTCATAGAGTCCTAGTCCTAGCTATATGTCAATTTCAATTCATTGTCCATTGAGTCTATGTAGTCTCTTGCTGTACAATAAGCCATGTATTTTCAGTTTTCATCCGTCAATAAAATGACTCATTTGTTTTTGGCAATATTATTTTCTAATTCTATGCAAGTCTCAACACTCATTGGCCTCAATTGATTTAATCTAATACTGAWTTAATTGTTGAAATTGAACAATGCTCAAAAGGCTTTCCTTCATTAACACCACAAAATATCGTCCCTTTCCCTTCACCTGCATGACATTCAATCTCTTGCAACCCCTTGCGGCCTAGACACATTGACCTCCGTCTTTCTTCATCCATAACTACCTAACTCATGGAAATTCAAATGGTATTTAGGAAAAGACGTGTGCAAAAACAAGTAAGAAAAAAAATCAAGGAGCAAATACAAATTCAAAAATGCAATTTCAAGATCCAATGCACAAAAAAAATCAAAAATGCAAAGTGTAAGTTCAATTCAAAATTCAAGTTCAAATGCAAAAGTTAAAAGGGCACACTGCACACCATGACGGTTACATTGGAATTTTTTGAGCCTTTTCCCTTTCCTTCTTCACCCTCAACCTCAACAGCACATTACAATCCCTCAAAACACTTTCTAAATGAGCACTGTTCAATTTCAATCACACAAATCAAACACTCAGAACTACGGTGGTCTGATTATGTAAGGATACGTAGGAAGCCTCTTCTCGAGGTCCGACCGCATTAGCATTAAATTGCTTGAGGCCCTTTGAGTGCTTTGACTTGCTAAGAATTTGATAATGGTTTTGCCAGTCTAGACCCCGACATAGACTCATGATTGAACCAACATCATTAGCCAACCTAGCATCTAGCCACATCTTTGACCCTTAGCCACAAATTTGACCCTTTTTTATTTCTCGAACCATAGCCTATTCTTTGGCCACTTTCAAGGACTCATTACCTCAATCCCTAAGAAGTAAAGCCACCTAACCTTTAGGGTTAGTGTATCTCATTGGGGGACTCATTCCTATAGTCCACAAAATTGACCCATCGACTATAAGCCTTGTCTACTTTACGTTGTCTCTAGTTTTTCCCCTTCAAAGATCATCGATGCTATCTAAATTATCCTCGAGTCTCACTGGGGGGCTTGCCGTCATCACGGTCTCCTCAAAGCATCCCCTATTTTCAAATTGGGGGGCTTCTTGTCTCCTAACGCTCTGTTGCATGTTCAAGTCTATTGCTATCAAGTGGAAATCCTGAAAAATCCGCTTATGGACCCTGTCACTTTCCAATCAAAGTCACTATCTCGCCGATGTTAAGTCAAGTCGATGTCAAGTTAAAGTTCAAGTTCAAGTTCGAGTCACATGTCACGTCCAAGTCAAGCCATAGTCTTGTCAATTAGCAATCTATAAGTCACTTTTCAATCAGCACTTTCTAATAGGCCCTCTTCAAATAATACTCTTCGATTGGCACTTGGTACTAGGATTAGACTCTAGTATCGTCCTTTTTTGTGTCTTAAACCAGACCTAGATAGACCACCTTTCGGTTTTGAACCAGACCGTACCGACCCTTCAAGAACTAGGGGCATTAAACTAAACCTATGTTACCCTTAAGGTGATCCTCAATCCTGAACTAGGACATCTCTCCTTCCAATTACAAGTTGACACAATCAATTTCAAGTTGCCCCTAGCATTAAACCATACTTATGCTGTGACCTTAATCCAGAATTAGGTCACCCTTACCTTAACTTTAGCTTTAGACCAGAACAATGCACCTTTAGAACACCTTTTCAATTTCAAGGTCGCGGGTCACAAGCTAAATTGCATACAAGTCTCTCTCCTGGCATTAAATCAGACTTGTGCCATTATCATGATAGTCCTTTAATCCTGAATTAGAGATATCATTTTCAAGTTACTATTTGCCATTTCAATTGTCACAATTGACTCTTAAAGACGCATTCGACATCAATTTTGCACCGATCTTGAGGGGTTAGCTCTTTAGCTAATTTCCATAGAGATTAGCGTACATAAGTTGCAACATGCGCACCTTTGARTGTCGTATTACAAGACTTTGTCTCTTCAGACTCGGTCAAAGGGGGGGCTAACTGTAGACACCTAATTCGGTGCTTCATTTAGTTACCAAAACTCTATGATGATTATACCGTATAGCAATAGGTACGTTTGCGAGTTATGCTCAAGTGTCACCTCACCCCCATTCTTTTCTAAGCCTCATTCAAGTCTCAACTAGGCAAAAAAGTATTTTCTTTTATTTATTTTCTTTTTTTAGAACGTTCTATTTAGTTTTAGGATTTTTAAAAATAATTTATATTCGTGATTATTTTTCTGAGTTCCTCTCATTTTTCTGAGTTCGCCAGTATTTTTAGATTATTTTTTCGATTTTACTATAATTTTCTATGAATTTTACAATATTTACAAAAATCAAAATACACAAAAAATACATAAAAATCAGAAAATATATCAAAAATACCATAAAAATACACGGAATGTTCTAGAACCTCCTAGAACCGTATTCCTTGCAAAAGGGGTGTCTAGGTTCATCCAAAATCAAAGAAAAATTCGTATAATCCTGAAAATACGTGAGCTTATATACGCTCCATTGAGAGTATATACGCTCCTAGGATCATATATGCTCAGAATATCAAGGGAATTGGAAAGAATACCAGGATACTCGAGCGTATATACGCTCAACTGAGCGTATATACGCTCTTCTGACCGTATATACTCTCGTTTTGAGCGTATAAACGCTCGTCTTTGGTTTTTCATGCATATAAATACCCTCTTTGCCTCACTCTTCGGGAAAAGGAAATCACGGCTGAACTCCCTCTTTGCTCTTTTTCAAAAAAACTTCTAAGCTTATCCAAACTCCATCCAACACATTATCGTTTCATTCAATTCAAATTCAATTCAAGTGACACTTTGCGCGTAATTCAATAACGTTTCGACCGCCGCATACAAGGTATCAACTCTGAGACTCTTATTTTGTAATCGCTTAATTCTATTCATAAATTATTCAATCTTTGTATGAGTGCAAAAATATGTTGTAATTCAATTTCGAGTTCAAGAATAATCCAATATCATTTTCTATGTTCAATATCCCATTTCAACACTATGCTTAATTCAATTTTGAGTACTATAATCAATCTAAAATTTGCTAGTAACCGACTTAGTAATTTTAGGTTGATCTATGTAATATGGTTAGGTTTTGGCGTGCTTTTTTTTTCCTTTTGCAGTGCATGTTAATCTCTATGGAACTTTGTATAATGCGATTCTGTTTTGCGGAGACTAAATTCTCTTTATAATACAATATTTGTTTGCTTAATCATAACATGGTCACATAAAGTCAYATAATTTGGACAACCGGTTTAGGCACCCATAACAATGACATAATTCGAAGTGGTCACTTAGAATAAGTAGCTCACTAATTTCTCTTTATTAATAGTAACCTACTATTTTTAGTAATATTAGGTTAGTGCGCCTTTAGTGTCAAATCGATAGGCTATTTGTATTCAGTAATTATGACCTATGGAACTACAATGAGACCGAGTAGAGGCCGCTACATGCGGGTAGATTGGGTCCAAGATCTAGTRTGTACCATGTCCCCGAACCCACTATCTGGTTACTAGACCTATTTGTGGGGCCATTAATTTGGCACCAATGTTTCAGGCGTCTGTGATTAACCTGTATAGGCACGGTGGCGATCCCCTCAATTCGACAACACACCCCAACGCATTCACATGCAGATTCCATGGCTTAATTCCATGACACTGAAGCTGAGGTCAACCCCTTAAGGGGGTGAAGCCCTACACCGCTTGACTGTTGTTCCCTTGCTAATCTAAAAACAAGTAGGGCACTTGTTATTGTGGCCGAGGCTGCCTATGTATCCCATAAGAGATCAGGCCATCCGTAGTTTTGATGCATGATGCTATTGTGCTGCTGAGACGCAATGCGTGTGTATGCCTTAGACGTAGCATTTCTTGAGCTGGTCTAAGGTTGTGAGGCTGTAGAAATTATATCCATTTGTGTCCAATAGTACAATGTAACCCGAGCAAGGAGTCAAATCAGCGAGTCTTGACAATGTAAGGACTCGCCCAATTAGGACGAAACTTGTCTCGAGGATCTAGGACTGTTTTGCAAAGTACTTTAAGAACCAAATCACCTTCTTTGTTGCCTCGTGATTTGACTCGCTAATTAAAGTATCGTTCAACCCTCTTTTTCGTATGCTTGCACATGATGCAACGCTACTAGCCGTTTTTCTTCGAGCAAAGCAAACTCGTCGAATCTCGCACTTACCCATTCTGCTTCTGGGAATTTGCTTTCTAGGACGATGCATAGAGACGGGATCTCTAGTTCTACTGGTTGAACTGCTTCAGCACCATACACTAGTAAGAATGGAGTAACTTCTGTTAAAGTGCGAATCCCTGTAACCCCATAGAGCGAAGTGTAGCTTTTACGGCCAATCTCGATAATTCTCCGTCATCTTAGAGATAATTGTTTTGGGATTTTTGTTAGCTGGTTCGACTGCCCCATTGGCTTGTCGCCTATATGGTGATGACTTGTTTTGCTGAATCTGATATTTGGCAATTAGATTCGCACATTCTGCTTGAAAATGGGTGCCGTTGTCACTGATGATTTCATGAGGAACCCCATAGCGACAGATGATGTTGTTTTCTATGAACCTTGCCACGTGCTTAGCCTGGAGCTCAGCAAGTGACGTCGCTTCGACCCACTTTGTGAAGTAGTCTATGGCCACAAGTATGAATTCATGACCTCCTTGCCCGGGCGGCGTAATCTTCCCTATTATGTCTATTCCAGAAAGGCCATGGAGAGACAAACGCGGATAGGAGAGACGGAGGAACATGTTGTGCATTGGAGTATTTTTGGAAGGTGTCACACGTACCGACATATTGCATGCAATCCCTTTACATGGTGGTCCAGTAATACCCCAATTTGATGATTGTGGAGGCCCAGAGCCTGCTATTCATGTGGGTGCCACAGATTCCGTCATGGACGTGTTCCATGACTGTTTTTCTTATTTGTTGAGTGATGCAGAATAGGTAGAGACCATTATAGTGGCGCTTGTAAAGTTCTCTGCCTTGAAGTCGGTACTGAGATGCGAGACACCTCAAAGCCCTTTGTTGCTTTTTGGTTTTCACTAGAAGGATATTCGCCCATTTCTAGGTAGTCCTTGATGTCTTTGTACCATGGCTCTTCTTGATCGAGGTTGGGCACCTCATTTGTTTCGTCTAAAGTACAGACGTATGCTGGTTCTTGTCTTCCCTCAATGACTAAGGGCATTTGGGTCACTCAACTCGGAATTCGCACCATGGATATGAGTTTTGCTAGTGCATCTGCGAATTGATTGTCTTCATGCCATAGGTAGGTGTATTCAACTTCGTGCACCTGGGATGCAATGTTCTCAAGATAGGACTGATACAGAGCAAGGCTTTCACTTCGTACCTTCCATCGGCCTGAAATCTGGTTTATCGTGAGTGAGGAATCACCATATAATCGTAGTTTCTTTACGTTAAGTGCAATGGCAGTTTGTAGACCTAGAATACACGCTTCGTATTCCGCGACATTGTTAGTGACGTCGAAGTCTAGCTTGGCGGAAATTCGAGTATGCTCCTCTTAAGATGAGATTAGAAGCACTCCAACTCCACATCCCTTTTGATTAGATGCACAATCAAAGTATAACGACCAACTGTATTCCTCGGTAATCATAAGTTCTTCATCTTGAAAGTCAAAGTCCTCAGGATAGACCTCGTTTTGAGAGTCTGCTAAGAATTCGGGGACAATGCTACCTTTGATGGCTTTTTGAGACACGAACTTCAGGTCAAATTCGCGCGAGCATAACCATCCATCAAGACATGAGTCCGTTGACTGCTGGCTTTTCAAAGAGGTATTTCAGAGGATCCTCTTTACATACGATGTGTACGGTATGTGTGAGCAAGTAATGTCGAAGCTTTTGCGATGCCCACACTATAGCCAAGCATAGTTTCTCTAGGGCAGAGCATTGTTCCTCGTATGGAAGGAGCTTCTTACTCAGGTAGTAGATTGCACTTTCCTTGCCGTTCATTTCTTAAGCGAGCATTGCTCCAGCGGCGGTGTTTGTTGCTGTAAGATAGAGTCGTAACAGATGCCTAGGGCGAGCAGGAGCTAACACAAGAGGATTGGTGAGATATTCCTTGATCCTGTCGAAAGCTTGTTGGCAACTATCATCCCATTTCTTGGGTGCACCTTTCTTCAGTTTCTTTAAGATTGTTTCACAAACCATTGTGAGCTTGGATATCAACCTGCTGATGAATTGGAGTCGACCCAAGAAKCCTCGAATCTCCTTTTCATTTTGCAGTGGCCTAAGTGACATGATTGCTTTGATTTTTGTTGGATTGATTTCGATGTCTCGAGAGCTGAGGATACAACCTAGGAGCCTACCTGAAGTGACTCTGAATGCACATTTTTGAGGGTTGAGACGCATATTGAATTGTCGTAGTTTCTGGAAGAACTTCCTTAGTGCAAGGGTATGTCCTTCGCGGTCTTTTGACTTGACGATCATATTGTCAACATAGACCTCTACTTCTTTGTGTATCATGTCATGAAGTAGAGTAGTGGCAGCTCGTTGATATATTGCGCCTGCATTTTTGAGACTAAAAGGCATCACAGTGTAATAGTATAGCCCCCACGGAGTGGTGAAGGTTGTCTTTTCCATGTCCTCTTCGGCCATTTTGACTTGATTATACCCCTCATACCCATCCATGAACGAGAGCATTAGCTGTTGTATTGTCCATAAGAACGTCTATGTGTGGTAGAGGGGAGTCGTCTTTCGGACTTGCTTTGTTTAAGTCACGAAAATCCACACACATTCGACTCGTCCATATTTCTTAGGTACTGGAACCACATTTGCTATCCATTGAGGGTAATTAATGACCTTAATGAAGCTTGCATTGTGTTGTTTGATGACTTCCTGCCGAATGTTAAGGGCAACATCCGGTTTCATGCGACGGAGCTTTTGTTTTACTGGTTTAGCCCCCTCTATGAYCGGAATACTGTGTTGTGCGATGTCTGGATCAATCCCTAGCATGTCTTCGTAGGACCAATGAAAAACATCCCAGAAGTCTTTCTGTGTTGCAACTAGTTCATCCCTTTCTTGCGGACTCAGTGTTAGACCAATCTGTATCTCCCGCGGCGTGTTGTTATCGGAGATGTCTACCTTTTTTATTTGCTCGATGACAGAAGTTTTTTTTCGTGCTCTTCCATTGCCTTTGTTAACTCATTGTTGTTTTGTTTGTTTTTGAGTTGTTAATTAAAGCAATCATAAGAAGGAAAAGAGGAGTAAGCAGAAAGGAGCATGTTATTAAACTTTGAAGAAAGTACAMATAAGTTTGTCTCCGAAGAGACTTGATTGACAAGGGACAGGGGGATACTAGGCCCCTTAACAGACTCAGGAGGACATTCCCTAGGACTAACTATCCTAGCTTTTACAACACTAGACTCAGGCTCAGTCTTAGATTCAAATTCCTCGAGAATTGGTTCTTCGCCCATGGAGCACTTGATGACCTCGCCTCTTGGAGTAGTGATCTTCACAGTTTGCCATTTCCGAGTTGTTTCTTCTCGGTGTGCATAGTGCAAGTTGGTGATGAACCTTTGAGGGGTTTTGGAGGTGTCAATTTTAAGAGCCACATGAGCCAGAATTTTGGTGTAGTGGACTCATCTAGATTAAGGAAAAGACCCTTGGCCTTCCACAGGTTGTATGTATCAAGAATGCTAGCACTCCAGGAAAATCGGCTATTTCTTTCCTCCATTTGTGGCTGACGCACATGCCTCTAGCTAGGGACTTGATATTGCAGCACTCCCATAATTCATGGAGCAGATCTTTTGGAAGATCATCCAAAGATGTCATGGTGTCTCCGGACTTGTTCACTTCTTCCTCTAGTGAAGGGCCTTGAACTGGTGCGATGTTGAGAGAGTCCATGGTTGGTGCAACCATTGTGGGAGTGATGAAGACAGAGGGGTCTAAGGTAATTTCCCCTTCTTCAAGCATGATTACTCCCAACGGACTTGTCTGAGTGTTTGGCTTCTTAGCCCCGGGAGGGTGAGGAAGCTTGCCATCATCAATCATGTCTTGTAATTAATCCTTAAGGGTGATGCAATCCTCAAGGTCATGGCCATTGCAATAGTGATACTTGCAGTATTTGTTCGCATCCCATCTTGCGGACCTTTTCTCCATAGGAGGATCAGAGATAGGCCCAATTTGGGAGATTAAGCCTTGACATGAGAGCCTTTCAAATGCCTGGGTTTGAGTCATCCCAAGTGYAGTATAAGTGCACCTACGGCGGAAGCGTGGCCTGCCACCATTGCCATTGTTATTGTAATTGTTGTTATTGTTGTTGTTGTTGCCATAGTTGCTAGGAATTTCAACGACATTGTTCCTTGATACACCCTTAGAGTCAGATGCATCATTCTTTTTGTTGTATGTTCCTTTGTTCTTAGAGTTTTCTTTGATAAGATCATCCTCAACTTCAATGCCGATGCGGTAGACCTTGCCAAAAGTTCCTAAATCTAGGTACCGAAAGTGATTGCGGTATTTTAGGAGCAAGTTGTTGATGAAAATTTTCACTGACTCCATTTCTGAAGGGGGATTCTCCATTTSAGCAGCCACTTCCTTCCAGTAAGCAAGGTAAGTGGTAAATCTTTCCTTTTCATCTTGCTTGATGATTTCAAGTTCCCTAACAGAGATGGAAACCTGGATATTGCTGTGGTATCGCTTCATGAAAGCCTGAGTGATGTCATCCCAAGTGGCAATGTCCTTGTCGGGAAGTGAAAAGAACCACTTTTGACATATTYGATCGTGTGACATGAGAAAAACCTTAGGGAGTAAAGCAGCATCAATTCCCTTGATAGCCATGGTGGCCCTATACCCCTTGAGGTGGAATCTATGATCGTCAGTTGGCTTGAACTTTGACAAGTCCGTAGCAGAGAATTTCTCTGGGATCTTAGCTGAAATGTCCTCGAGTTCTGGTGTCTCAAAGTAGGCATTTTTGTTGGTTGCCTTCAGGAGAATCTTTCCGTGTTTCTTAAGAGTGACCTCGGACGACTTAGCTTGCTCAAGTGCAGCAAGCTTGGCTTGGAAGGTGTAAATGGTGGCTTTCATCTTGGCCATAGCGTCGTTTTCTTCTCCCATTGAATGAGGTGCGGATTGTCCAGTGTCTTCGGTGTCTGTCGTGCTAGTGAAAGAGAGCCTAGACTTGGAATGGGCTTCCGAGTAGTCCGACCCTCTAGAGTTGTTGAAATGACCAATTGCTCACCCCAAACCAATCGAGCCCCGTGTTTTCGAACCCAGACCAGCGGTGTGTTCGAGCTCAGCCCTACCCTGTTTGCACATGGACCAAAAGCTAAGTTCCATGTCGAATCAACCTGTGATGTAATGCATGTCTTAGGYGTGATCATTCCCTTGCCTATTGACTGACTCAAAAATGTAAAAGTGCATGAACGTCGGAGATTTGTCTTTTGCCTTTTATTTTCATTTTTTATGTCACTAATTTTTTTTGTTTTTTCTTTTGCCTCTTTTTTGAAAAGCCGAAGTTCAAAGGTCTGACGTCCGTTTACAATTGTATGACTCACAAAGACGTAACACCTAATGATTCTAGTTTACAACCACTTCGCCATTACGACGCCTAAGGAACGATCACCTTGTTGTATGAAGATTGTTACATGACTCAATGACTTGTTTGTTATGACTGCAAAGCTAGGGTCTTTAGTCTAAAAGCACGTAGCACGTTGTCACGCTAGCATGTATGCAAAAGAAAAACAAAAGTCCAACCACCTAGAGTCAGTTGCTATGTTATCAAACAGGTCAATCCGAGTGTCCAAAAGGGTCCCATGAGTAGGCTCAGAACGATCCTTAACACATCCAGCCCGCTGAGATAATCAAAGGAGGTCTAAACCATTACGGCTTTGTAGTGCACGTAGTCGCGCGTGATGGTGGGGATGGGCATCAAGAGTAGGTTACATAGGTAGTGCACCAGCGCCAATCTTAAGCGAGCCCCCCCGCGGTCTTGTCTCAAGTGTAGAACACACTTATATGAGACGTAATGCATAGGAAATGGAAACTCAATGCCAACGACCTAAGTTCCTTGAAATGTAGGATGCCTAAAACACAATGTCGTCTTTAGGACGCTGAAATCGCGTAACAATTCGAGTATTACCCACACATCACTAAAGGTAATAGCTATAGTGAACTCCCTGGTGAAGTCGCAAGAAAAGTGTACGGGTGCCGGGGCGTCACCGAGCCGGACTAGGTCCAGTGCCTCTGCTCCGTGGGGTACAAATTAAGGTCGGCTTTGTTTGTTTACTAGAATTGAATTCTTGCTTTTTCATATTGTGAGTATGACTGGAGTTGTGTTTATACTCGAAATGAGTAGAGAAAGTCGTCACCGCACTTCTTTTGGGAAGCTGCGAAACCCGTTTTAAGCCTTACCTATAATTGCATAAAGCAAGGCGAAGGACTTCATGTCTGGTAGTGCACCAAAGGTCTGGATTAGGGGAAAAGGGTAAGGGTAAGGGTAAGGGTAAGGGTGAAGTAGGCCGCATCTAGTGGCCTCTACTCCGTTCTTGCGAGTTCATTGTCCGAAAGACAACAACAAACAGTTTTCCGTTTTAAACCCTAAGCATGCAATAATACTAGGCGGGTTGTTTAACAGAATTTTATGCACATAGTGTCTAGTTTGTTGCCGAATGTGTTGTTAAGTCAGTATTCCAGGAGCCTAATACCGGTTGTCCATAGTTATCTTATTAGGCGTGAAACACYAAATTGGTTGGTCTTTATTAAAGCATATTATGGTTGTGGAACAAGTATGCAAGCACTCGTACAAGGAATTTAAAGTTATGCCTTAAGGTTGCTTTTAATTTGAATTTCCAAATCGTTTGTTAAACAATATATATTACATGCAAATTACATAGAAAGTCGAATTTCTAAACAAGTATGCAAAAGGGGGTTTAGAATTGAGACGTTGGCCTCAAACTTACCTCGCAACAAGATGTCGAAGACCAAGAACGCTGCCTTGGACCTTTAGGAACCCTTGTCGAACCTTACAACCCTTGAAAACCTCTTAGATCTATTGCGAAAGAGCCTTGGAGTATGCTTTTATGTGTTTGAATGGTGTTTGAATGTGTTTGAGAGAGGGAAAGAGAGAGTTGGACGAGTAAGAGAATGCAAGTCCAAAAGCCAAAAAGTTCGTCAAATGAATAAGGGAGGCTCCCTATTTATAGGAAAGGGTCGAAATCGGCCAAAAATAGGAAGTTTTTGGGTGCAATTACAGCCAAAACTGGGCGTAATTACYACCAAAACTGGCCAAGTATTGACCTCGATTTTGGCTGATTTTGCTGGCCTCGAATAGCGTGATTGCGAGGGTATAATATCGTAATATAATCGTACGTGATTTTATATGATTATTCTTTGATATAATTGCGATTGCGTCAGATATTTTTGTGATATTCTAGATTGTTTTACCTCGAATAGCGAGATTGTAATGAAATAATATCGTAACATAATCGTACAAAATCAATACGTGATTTTAAACGATCATCGTTGATATTATTGCGATTATGGCTGATATTACCACGATGCACGGGATTTTTGGCTCCCTCGAGACGCGTGTCTCGAGGCAAAAATCCCGGGATGGCCTGCTTTGCTAGGTTTTGCGTTTTTGCTTAACAAATTCATTAATATTAAACCATAAATCGATAAATTATGTAAAAAATATGTAAACATTCCTTGTGAAAAATAGGGTATTGTGCTAAAATTTAGTGAATTTTGGAATTGTTTTCATAATTTAATTAATTATTGCAAAATTAATTAAATTGTTTTCATAATTTAATTAATTATTGCAAAATTAATTAAATTGCTGAAAATTCCAAAAATTGCCACAAATGCTTAGAAAAACTCAGAAAAAATCCAAAAAATTCTAGAAAAATGTTTAAAAATAATTTAAAATTATTTGAAAATGAAAACTTATTTTTTGAGGTGCAAAATACCTAGAATAGGTGTTCAGTGCAAGGGAATCTGCCTTTTTTAGGGCTTGTTAGGGTCCTAGCTCTCTCGATTTGACTTGTGTGTTGCGAGGGGCGTCTTATCATCAGCCATTTTGGGCTAGGGACAAATGTATGTATCTACAAGCATTTAAATAAATACGACTCAAAATAATTATTCAAAATAAACTAACATAATTCAAAACGTATACAACATGTTTCACTATATAAAAGTAGCATATGAAAGTAGCTTAGTATAATATACTCAAACGACAAGTAGCATGATACACAACATGTCCTACTAGTAATTGAAATGAAAGTAGCATACTCAACTCAAGAACATGGAAAGACTTTGCATGTAGAAAATTTAATACTTTGATATTCACTACGCCAAAACAAGCTTTTTAAAGCTTTTAAATGAAAGCGTTTTTGTAAAAGCGCTTTAAATAGTTTGATTTTAAAGCGTTTTTTAAAAAACGCTGTAATTTCAATAGTATTAAAAGCGATTTTAAAATAAGCGCTTTTACTATATACAAAAAGAAAGCGCCTCACAAAAACGCTTTTAATAAAGAGCTTTAAATAGAATTTTTGATTCAATTATAAGCCTTTATATTCAAAACGCTTTAATTAATATACATCTTTGAAATTCTTGTACAAGAAAATATATTTTAAATTGCCATCACAAATACAAGTAATATACGGAGTATTTGAAATTGTTTTAAGGAAATAAAAGAAAAGGCATTTCGTAAAAAAAATGGGCAAAAAAGCGGCGCAGGAGATCGAATTTCCCACGCACTTCATACTGTGCTCTCATCAGTTCTTTCGATCAATCTCTCCATCAACAAACCCTGAAAATCAATTTCAATCTCTTCAATCGAGCCTTGCCTCTTCCATCTGACAATCATCTTCCTGAATTTGCTTATTCTTGTAAGTTTCTTTACTCATGTTCTAGTTGATTTTTTGTAATTGAATTAAATTTGTTGATTAATTTTCCGTTTTTAGGTTGAATTATTGCTAATTCGATTAATTAGTTGTTTAATTTGGCGTTTTTCATCTTCTTCAATTCAAATTACCTAATTTGTGATTAATTGTGTTTTCTTTAAGTTGTGTTTTTGTCTAAATTATGCATTATGATATCTGTGGTGGTTGAAAATTATTTCTTTATTCGGATTAGAAAATGTATTTTAGGGTTGTAAGCTAACCACATATGAATATTATTCAACTGTGGATGGTATATCGAAATTTATTTACTGATGATTTTGGTTTTTACGGTGGATTTTGGTTCTGATCTTTGAAGAAGGATCTTGGTTAACTTCAACTTTAAGCTTAATTTTGTATGAAGTAACTTCTGATGTTATGCATTATGTTAACTTGTGCATTTTTTTCAGGTTTTGATTAGTATTTTCTTCCGTAAATATTTCGAATATAATTATTAACTTGTGTTATAAGTTTAGCACCAAATACTGTAAGGTTGTGTAACTAGTAATTATGTCAATAATGGTGTGTTTGGACTTGGGTGGTGTTTGGTGAGAGGCCGAGGGCTCCTCATGATGTAAAATACAGCAATTTGTAGAGATGGAAGAAATGGAATTACACCGTATGATTGACGTATACAACCAACCTTGAAATTGCAATGTGATGAAATAATTCATGCATGGATGGAAATGACTTGAATTATTGAGGGATAAACTTTCGTTAGTACCCATGTCGAAGCTCCCTTTTAGTCGCTCATATATAATGGTCATAGCTAGTTCTAAAAATCCTCCATTCAAGCTTTTTACATAGCTAGTTACTCAAGAATTATTCAAGAACGACCCCATTGGGAATTTATCTCAATAAATCTTCTCATCACGATATTAACCTCCATTTTTTGAATTAGAGATTGATCTCTTGTTTTGCCTAGTATTTTGTATCACTATTGAATCTCGTTAGCCAACTTCCTGTAAAATTCATATTGTTGAGCTTCCAGTGTGGACTTCACTTTGTAACTTTGTCTTTTCAGGTTTGAATAAAAATCTTTGTTTCCTTGACATAATTTTACAGGACGGGTAACAACTGGGTCTTCACAAGAATACAATAGTAGTAGCTGAAGGTGAGAAGCTTTCTGATGGAAGTATTTAGTAAAAGTATTTTTTGTTTTTTGTATGAACGCTCCAATGTTGTTGGTTTACTTGGTATGTAGTGGCTCAGTGCGCATCAGGATGCATGAGTTGTTCACCCTTCTTATTGTTTCTTGTTTCTTCTCTTCTTCCAGCTTTCACTTTTTGGCATGCCGTCTTCTTCATTTATCTTCATTTCAAAATAACCACTTGCACTAAAGAGATTGATATAACTAGATTGGAACACGTTATGAGAAGGCTGTAAGTAACTATACTCATTCGTGGGTTGTACTTGCACCCTATAACCGAGTGAGGAAAAAATAACAAACGGGTATGAGAAGGTGTAATTTGTAACTACGACTATCATTGGCAAATATCCTTGGTATTCGCTCTAGGAAATAGTAGCACTTGTAATCTGTAAATTTTTAGAAATCTGTGGATGCTACCAATTGAATAAAATAAACTAATTATAGTTTCCATATACATATTATATGACCCCCTTGTAGCTCTTCACTAGTCAAAAATAGTTATGAATTAATCCTGTTTGTTGTCTATAATGAGGAAAGTAGATGTTATGCTAGTAATTATGCACAGATTATATCAAGGATTCAAGGCATAGGCAGCATGCTTCATGTATGATCTTCGCGCATACAATCAACATTCTAAAACACAACGTGTGTCAAATCTTACTAGTATAGATTTATTCTCCGTTTTCAGATAGGTAACTGTACAAGAGTATTTATAGTTATCACGAAATATAGTGTTAAATAAAACATGATTCAAAATTATCAACACCAGAATTTAATGGTGAGATAATTAAGGCAGCCATCACTCATCTATGTATCATAGAGTATGGTTTCAAACACAACTATGAATTTGTACATAGTTAATTGTCTTATACAAGAGTACCCTAAAAGTTAGTCGGAGAAAGTATGTCACCAACAACTAAAAGCATATCACTCTAGTTCTTATTATATTATATTGTTAAACCTATCATCTGAAAATGTGTTCTTCTATAGCAATCAAAAATCCATCTAATTTAGCCAAATTAGGATATAAAACATGACTTGAGGAAAATCAAATGCATAACAAGATGGTGTATAAATAGTCACATAAACGAAATTGAAATTATTATGATAGCTCCTAGAGAGATTGCCAAAATTAGTATTGATTGCAGCATGAAGTAAACTTATGTGGTAACTAGTTAACTTTAGTTTTGTATGAGCGTGTTACCCGGACAGCAAACCTCAGAATTAGAGTTCCCTTGATGCCAAGTTATAGGCTATGTTCACCAATGTGTTTGACAGAACATCTTTCTGAATTTTGACGAACGAAAATGGATAGTGGTCATACGACTTAATAGCCTTTTCTTATTATTATTGCACATTGTGTCTGAAGGGCTATATACATATATTTGTATTTTTTGATGTGTTGAGTTCTTTTGTCACTTTCATCTTCTGAATGTATTTCATGGGAAGTGTACAGGCAATACATGGTGGCTTCCTCCCTCGGCAGAGGAGTGAGGAGATCTTTCTCAATTGTTATCACTTACATTTTATGAGATGAAGGGTTATAGTATACTAGTGAGGAGACCTCACTATCAGTTAAGTCCTTTCTAAAATTACTTTTCTTCAAGTCCTTTCTAAAACTTACTCAGTTTGTTGAGAGACACCTCAGCTATATTGACCTTAGACTGTTCTCGCTAATAGAGAAAGCTGGCAGATTGTGTCTCCAAAAGGCCAGTAAATGCATGTTTGTCGTACATTTCTGACGTGTGCTAGATTTGATGAAGAAGTAATTGATAGACATTGCTATAATTTTTTTTTCTTTTCTTGTTGTCATTATGAATCATTTTTGCTGAAGCTAACATGACGGGAAGTTGAAAGAAGTTTGGAGGGTATGAAGGTGTAGAATTTTCCTTCCTTGTTCATCCTCCAGGGGAACTTTTGTTCTTTCGTTCAATGTAAATCTATCATTTTAATCGTTTTTCTTTTTGGCTAGGTCTTAGGAGAGAATTCAATTATTATTGTGTTCCCTTTTTTCATATGAAGTATCGCTATCACTTACTACTTGAATGCGTTTAATCTGCAGCATAAAATCGCAATTGAGGAAGGCTTGGGAGAATGATTGCAGGAGTACCCGTCGGATTGCATGAGCATAGTCATATTCTTGTTTATTCCCAATCCCTTAATGATGCAAGTAGTCACAGTGAGATACTGTATTAAGTCTTTATTTGGATTGGAATCATTAACATTGTGAAACCTTTATGAGTTTATTTTTGGTCACATACTAATTATGAATATTTTTCCTTGTAGTATTTTTTCGATTGCAAAATTCAAAGTTACGGGCAATGAGAAATCCATGAATGTTGAATTAGGCGCCAAGATTTTTCTCCTGTTGATCTTTGATGTTATTCTAACCAAGTTTTTTTGTAATATGAAGTTTTAGTTTTGATTTGTTGGTTTCTATTCTTTAAAAAATTGCTCTTTTACAATGAATTTTATCAGATAAGCGAAATCTCTATGTAAATGAAATTTTTCATTTGTAAATTAGAGTTAGATCCGTAATCTTGTCAGATTGAATCGTATTTCGATATGATATATTCAGGTTCTTATGAGTATGCATTATGAGTGTGTAGTGGTGGTATAATATATTAGGCTTAGTATATATACCACCACCAAATGTAATGTTAAAGAAAAAATTAATATATTATCATTTAAAGCGCTATCAGAAAGCAATACCAGTATTTTAGTTTTTTCTTATAAAATATCTCAAGTCACATACATTTCTATAAGCCTGTGTCTCTCAGAATAAAATGCATATATATAAATAAGTGTGGGTAAATAAGCCGCCAAGAAATTTTGCGCATCCAATGTATACATATTAAAGCTGTATAGAAGACATGTTTATTAAATTACTTTAAAAACGCCGCTTGTTGAATATACTAAATGATAAGCGCTTATAGTGAAGCGCGTCTTAAACATTAGTTTCCAAGCGCCCGACCCGATCTAATAAAACAAGCGCGTACCTATAGAGAATGCTATCTAGCAAGTACGGCGTTTAGACTTCATTTCTCAACGCTTTAAACAAAGCTCTTTTTGGGTATGCCGTCTAAATCGAGAGTTTAAGTACAATACCAATTCAAAGATCGATGGTGCGCGCCTGAACTTTTGTTGTCTCTTTGAAGGTGAGTGAAGATGATAGACGTCGAATTCAATAGACACAGATAAAAAAACATTTAGATATGGAAACAGTACATTTAAAGAGAAAAAAGGCATCCTAAAAATAACCCCAAAACTCATAAAAAAATCATGATAAATCAAAGGGCCATATACTAATCTATTCAGTTAGTCAAGGTACTCAAAGAGGTTTATAGGCGATATGATTCAAAGTGAAGTAATGTAATGCAAAATGCTAGTCACTTAGCTCGTCCTTACATCAAACCTAATCCATTCTTGAAATGCCTCACTTACTAGTGTAAGAGTGCATCTCATGAGTCATACTCTTAAGGAAGATTTTCGGACCATAGCATCTCGTCCCATGAGTATCTCCTCAATACTAGCACCATAGTACTAACATATTAAATTAATATACAATTATGTACGCTCAGAGAACTTTTAGGGAAATTTAGAGACCCGAAATACTTCCCTTAAATCGAAAACAAGTCGTGCATTTACATCCTGAAGTAGTGAGTGAAGCAGACATTCAAGACCAGTCCCCAAAACGGACTATCAATGGTAACTCCTAATGAGTAAGCCTTGAACAGGTATACAGTCAATGATGGCATATCCATTAATTCAATTGACCACACTACAACACACACATCAGTACAATGACATTTTTGAAACGATCATCTATTTATTAAACGTTACGCAAGATAATTCTTATTTAAAATTGCGATTCGTTATGACTATATATAAACAGTGACATAGATATCCCTACATACACATATATACACTATATAATCATGAGATCACACTATATTATCTTAATAAGATACAGGACACTTATCACATATCACCAACGATATTAAAGAACATATCACATACAATAGATATATTTTTACATACATACCCATAAATAACAATATAGGTAAATCATACATTCTACTATCATATATAAGACATAACCATACAATACCAACATACAAACATATCCATTACTAAATACTCATCTCGATAGACATACAGACATCATAATATCATACATACTACACAATAATACATACAACATTAATAACTACATACATATCAATCAATAGTCCATACATTACAAGTTTACCACAAAATATATGAATACCTAACAACCATTAATTAAACATCTGATTTTAATACATACATATCATACATACATACATACATAATAATATGCACGTACGTCAGTATGTTTTATTTGACATACTATATAAACATTAGCATGCTTATATAGATATCACATAACATGACATTTACATATCATGTTAGTATACCAAACTAAATTCATAAAACACAATTAAAAAATTGTAAAACAGTAATGCATCCCACACATACATCTTCATATGTAGTTACTTTACTTTTAAATTGTTTGGAAAGAAGAAAGTAATTACTTAAAAAAAAACCCATAATACAGAAAAGTAACTATCAATACATAGAAATAATACAAACATCATGTCTACAAAAATACACAAAATATTCCATCCATACAAAACTTTAAAAAAAATAAAATTGGTGTCAAACTACCAACAAATACAAATCATACACTATAGTTACAAGCAACTAAAAAACCACCAAATTCACATAGAATAAATTGTCATAAAAAATTAAACAAACCGTTAGAACTAAATAATGTCACAAAAAATGGAAAAGTTACCGTTGAGAGCTATTCTACAGCGAGTCATGGGTGTTGCACCCCAGCGACATGTTGCGTGGCTGAGTAAAAAAATAAAAAAAATTAAAACCTTCAATTAAAACACAAAACAAAATTTCAAAATTAAACAATAAAATTAAACCCAAATAAACCCTTACCAAGTTAGATGGGCGGCAAGGATGGAGGCGACGCAGAGAGAGAAGCGATGGGTCGCCGTCGGTGAGCACAGTGAGAAAGAAAGACAAACGCAGCGGGAAAGTGAGAGATGTAGTGAGAGAAAGAGAGAGAGAGAGGTGCGGGTTTGGGGTGGGTCGCCGGTGAGTCGCCAGTGGGGGTGGACCGCCGATGAGAAGAGAGAAAGAGAGAGGCACGGGTTGGGGGTTTCCGGTTTTGGGGTTTGAGAGTCGAATGAGAGTCGAATGATAAGTGAGAGTGAGATGAGAGTCGAATGAAGATTTATCGGTCGCTAATAGGATAACCCAAAGGAGGGAACCAAAATCACAACTTTGTCAAAAATAAGAGTTTAGCGACCTATTTCAACCTCGGTCGCTAAATCCTTTCCGACTATTTTCGGTCGTTAACGGTCGCCAATACCCACCGATTAAAAATCGATCGCGAAAATCGATCGGCCGTATGCAAATTTCTAGTAGCGATTGCAGTTGAGAGAGTTCGGTTTCTATAAATTTGTATTTGCTGGGTAGGTTTAGTGTTTTCAACAACCACTAAACTCGCACCATCAAATTGGCGTCGTTGTCGGGGAGGCAACATTTGGTTAAGTTTTGTAAGCTTTGTTCTACTTTTATTACTTTTCATAAAAAACAAAAACTAAAAAAGATTTTCCAACTTCACTTGAAGTTGCTTTTGTTTCAATTTAAGCATTTTACGTTACATGCAACACTGTGAGTATTCGATTAGAGACCTTGACCCCGAAATTGAGAGAACTTTGAGGAAAATCCGAAAGGCTAGAAAGACGGGTTCTAAGGTTAGAGATGAGATTGAGAGCGAAGAGATACTTGATCATTTAAATGAGAGTGAGAAGAAAGAAGAGATTTTTGAAAAAAAGGAAGAGAAAGTTGAGACCATAACAAGACCATTGAAAGATCTTGGCACACCGAGAGCCTATGCAACAACTAAGGCTATTGTCCTTCCCACTATTGAGGTCAAACCTCATACAACTAATTGAGTCACGGCCATTCCCTGGGCTTAAGAATAAGAATCCGCACAAGTACCTCAAGGACTTTGAAAAGTATGTGGACACTATTAAGGTGCATGGAGTTTACGCCAAATTCTCTCACGACATGGGAAGAGACTATGATAACTGCAAAAAATGGTCACATTTAGGCACTTATTCCTTCCTTATTTTGGCCATTTTGTG
>SNQN01004686.1:0-48477 GCA_008642245.1 Bassia scoparia | reverse complement strand
TATTATCTTTTCTACACAAAATATATTAAACGAATAATGCATTTAATAAACAATATATCTTTTATAAGTCATGTAGATATTATAAGGAAAATATATTATAATATTTGAAAATTTCGGGGTTACACAACCAACCCCAGCCCAACAACCAATCACAAACACCCGTCATCTTGGCCACACCTACCCTAACAACCCCACCTTAAGACCACATTATCCACGCACACCAACAACACGCCCACCCTCAACCCCAAATTGACCACAAACCGCACCCCATCTTTGCCGACGCCAACTACCCCAATAGCCCACCACCCAACCCCAAATTAGACCCAAACACCCACACCACCTTCAACTCCAATGACCGCACGACAACAACCCGAACAACACCCAGCCCACTTTCCGCCATATGCGCCATCATTGTGCACCAACCCATCACACGAATCACTCGTCACACGACCCACACCACGGACGACAGCCAAAAAAGAGAGGAGGACAGGAGAAGAACGGAGAAGAGAAAGGAGAGATGAGATGAGAGGGAGGAGAAGGGAGGAGGAGAATTGAGTATTTAAACAAGATAAAAAAGGAAAAAAATATCAAGCTTAAGCCTGAGCAGTTAGGTAAGTGGTAATTGGTGCAAAAGAAGACGACCCAATGATTATTTTGCACAAACACTTACGGCGGAAAACCCCCCAGTTAGGATTATTTGTTAATTTTCCTAAAACATATTAGGTATTTTAGAATTTTTACGGATGTGGTTAATTAAACATGCTTTAAACCAATGTGTGTTTGAAATAATAAAATAAGCACATTTTAATAACTCACGACATATAGAAAAAATCTTGTGATATTCTCCTACGTTTTCAAATAGATCATTTTGGTCCCATACCAAATAATAATCATTACGTGAAAGCAGCTATATGACAATTGGCCAAAACCTTAGACTAGTTTGAAGGTTCTAATGATTATAGTAACTACGAACACATATGACAAAATATTATTCCCTTGTTATTTGTTATTGAACAATGAACAGAGGATTTAGAAATGTATTAATTGTAATAAGAAGTGTAGTAGAAAACAAGTAAAGAGAAGAAAATGAGTGAAAAATGATAAAGTAATGAGTCGAGTGTAAGCTAGGGAAAGTAAGGAAACATGAATAAGTGCATGAGTGAGTGTAAATTGTAGAAAAAGTGATGAGAGATAGGAAGAGAGAAGAGAAAAGTAGTGAAAAGTGAATAAGTAAAGAGTTTTTTCCTAAAAGAGAAAGAGGAGAATTGTTTCAAATATATGTAACATCCTTTATCCTATATATAAGAGGAGGAGGAGTAGGTGGCGGTGATCCACCTAAAAAACGCATTTCGTACCTCACTCCTCCTTAAAAATTCATGATATGTCTTAATGAAATATGATTAGACATGAATCATTTCAAAATTAATAACCAAAATAGCGTCGTTCAATTGGTTTCCAATGAAATTAATTATCAACTTAAAATCAACAAAATAATGAATATTCATCCAAATTTGAAAATACATAATTACTCATATATACTATTATTATAACTCTCTGATTTCTAACAATTGTGCATGTTCTATATGATGCAACTAGCAAGGAATGAAGGAGGGTGCGCCCCAAAATTATATACTTAAATCCCTATAAATTCAAAATAAATTAACTCTATAACGAATATATAGGAATTATAAGATGAGAATTAATTGTGTATACAAATAACTTCCATTGTATAAGGTTGATGAGGCCTTTCAAGGGGTATTTATAGGCATTTGCCTTGTACCTTGGGAGGTTGGATGTGTGACACTTGTCACCATCCTAAGCTTAGTTGTATCTGTGTAGCTTGCTTAAGCAGTTTGATTTACAGTGTTTGATAYGTTTCTCTCACTAGTTGTACTGATCAYAGGCCACTTGGCTCTTGACACGTGGCGTGGAATCCTTTGCCATGTTGGATCCTTATGGCCATTCATTGGTCRACACGTGGCACGGGGCATTTTTAGGTGCCACATCATTTGCCCCTCAAAGGCTTCCAATACGCTTGGATTGGAAGGGTTTGATAACAGCTTTAATGTCGAGGTTGGAATGCGAGAACTCCTCGATTTTCGTGCTTTCTTCTTAGAAATTATGATGGTCGTGTAACATTTATTGGGATTTGAGACCATTCCTCATTGATTTTTAAGCCTTGTTGTTGGAACTTGAAGACCACAAGTAGGTGACCATTGGGACAGACCATTGGAACCGGTTTTTTCATCGTTGGGCCCAAATCCAGGCCTTATCTTCTTTTTCCCTTTTCTTTGCCTTTCCCACCCAATTCCATGGGCTTGGAATTTCAAAATCAAGGTCCCAACCCTAATTTTTTTCTATAAATAGAGAGGGGAGAGGAGAGAGAAATGGTTGGTGAAAGTTATTTATTTCCCAAATTTCTCTCTTCTCTCTTTAGAATTCTCGTTGAGATTCTCTCTATCTTCTTCGACTCGCAAAATAACTTTTTGAGAAATAATACCTCAATAATAACTTTTTGTGGGGAAATACCAAACAAAATTTAAGTTTTGTCGATCTTGAGGCACCAAAGTACCATTTTTCGACAAAAAAGTCAATATTCTGGCATTGACTCGTCGGAATCGAGCATTCCGCTGTGCGTTTGTGTAGACACCTAAAAATGTCTCCCCCAATGAGTAATCAATGATGAAGTATACCACATGTCGCAATTAATTTGAACTCGAAAAAACGCAATTGAACTCGTAATGAAGCTCGAAATATGTGAAGCCAAGTCACACTCGAAATTATGAGTCAAAGGTCAAATACAAGGCAAAAATATTTTCTTTCGGTTTTCTCGATAATCTCAAAGGTTTTCAAACAAGTTACACTGGCGATTCTCATACTTTTTGTTTTTCATCATGTTCGTCACATTTTTCTGAATCCGCCAGTATTTTTAAATTATTTTTCTGATTTTTCTATGATTTTCTATGAATTTTGCAATGTTTAAATACGCAGAATACGCAGAAAATACATGAATAATTAGAAAATACGCGGAATGTTCTAGAATCTCCTAGAATCATACTTTCTTGCGAAAGGAGGCGTCTAGAATAATCCGTAATCTTAGAAAATCGAGACATATGGCAAAGAATTATTCCGAATAAAATATTTCAGATTTTTGGAAAAAATATATACGCAGAAGCCTGCGTATATACGCTCCTAGGAGCGTATATACGCAGGGTTTATATACGCTGCCTTTGAGGAGCGTATATACGCTGAGGAGCAGCGTATATACGCTGCCTTTGAGCGTATATACGCTGCTCCTCAGCGTATATACGCTCCTCTTCCTGCCTCCGCGCCTATAAATACGCCTTGCCTCATTCGAACTGACACGATTTTTTTTACATACAATTTTCGACACGACTTCCAACTTCCGACTTCCAATTTTACGATCTAAGCATTCTCTCTCTCATTCACAAAATTCTCTCACAAATACACATAAACACGAGTCTTTTGCGTTCTTTCGATTCGTTTTGACAAGCGAAAACAAGGTTGAATTCTGAGATTACTCACCAATAATTCTCTTTCACTTTCTTTTAACTTGATTAACCATTATTATGAGTTTTAATGTAATTTACACAATGTAGAAACCGACTTTTAATCGTCTCATGTAAATATGTAGGTTTTTCATAATGTTTTCAATGTTTTCATTGTTTTGGTTTTCGTTCTTTTCATTTCATTTTCATTATTATTATCACTTGTCAATACTAACGATTTCTTATCCTTGTATAGCGATTCAAGGCGAAAGATTCATTGCGCTCGTTTTTCATCATGAACTAACATTTGTTTTATTTGTCTTTATATAGCGATTCAAGGCGGAAGATTCGTTTCGTTTCGTTTTACAAACTAACCTTTGTTTTGTTTGCAGATTTAGGGTAAGATTGGTTTGTATATATATTTTGAAGTTCATATACTTCATATTGTCATTGTTGTATAATTTGTATATATTTTGCTAAACAAAGACCGGAAATTATGTGAATCACTTTAAAGTCAGATTAACTATGGACAACCGGTTTTTAGGCACCGTTTTAACATGATTAATACAAAGTGGTCACAATTTCTAGGTTAGGTAGTCTCTTGTGCATAATAGAAACACACTCACTTAGTAATTTTTAGGGCTAGTGCGCTAATAAGGTTACGAATATGTAAGTTGTGTGCATCCAATAAATCGTGCTTAATGGAATTACAATGAGACCGAGTAGAGGCCGCTACATGCGGGCGGATTGGGTTACTGATTCAATCCGTACCATGTCCCCGAACCCACGACTGGTTACTTGATTGGACGTGGGGCCATTGTTTTGGCACCAACGTTTCGGGCGTCCGTGAATAACCTTTCTAGGCACGGTGGCGATTCCCCTTACTCGACAACACTACCCCAACGCACTCACGTGCGGGTTCCGTGGCTCAAGCCCACGCAAAGCACCTCGATGTAGTACCAAGCCGCGCGCCCGCTATACGCGAGGGCGCGGCCCACGTCCTACAATTTGGCGACTTCACTGGGGATAATCCGTTAGGTGAAGTGGACAGACTTGAAAAGTCTCGTAATTCCATCATCACGTTTATTGGATTTTGCATTTTGCATGTGACCTTTCGAATAAGGTCGCGCCTTAGGCTCCTTGGTCTCACTATGGGCATGTTCTATGCTCG
Source organism: Bassia scoparia (assembly GCA_008642245.1). Taxonomy (NCBI): domain Eukaryota; kingdom Viridiplantae; phylum Streptophyta; class Magnoliopsida; order Caryophyllales; family Amaranthaceae; genus Bassia; species Bassia scoparia. The sequence continues at coordinate 43,797 of SNQN01004686.1, read as the reverse complement.
AGACTACCATAAGGGGGGATACTACCTTGGTTGCATGTGGTTAATTGATCGCATGGCTAAGGCAAGTCCTATCTCGCCCATGCCGTGTGCACGTGTTACTGATGCGTGTGCATAAGGGGTATCTTGGCCATACATCGCTAATTGCAAGTGGTGAAACTGGACCAAGCTCTGCCCTTAGGCGTGGTTACACTCTCTGACTTTAACCTAGACCGACCATAGTTGACTTGTCATCCACGTGTCTTGTATTATATGTGCATGTATGGGTCTGAGCCATTGTACAGTTCTAGACCTTAACACAACACTTTCATATAGTCCATGTGTCATCTTTTAGTTCACATCATGCATTTCATAGCCCATAGTGACTTTAGTTGACCTCTGCCTTAGTCTGTGACCATAGTTCACTAGGACTTTGTCCTTCAAGCTTTCGACCTTAGTCCACACAGACTTTGACCCTAGGTCTTGACCCTTGACCATTAGATCCACATAGACTCTGGTCTTAGGTCTTGACCCTTGACTACTAGGTAGCACAGACTTTGACCTTAGACTTGACTTTAGATTCACATTAGGATTGACCTTACCTTCAGCCAACATAGGCTCGACCTCTAGGCGGTGACCTAACCACTTAGGACATGTGCATACATTCTCACGTCATTTGGTGCCCTTTCAAAAGAAAAAAAAAAAATTCAAAACAAAAAATCAAAAAAAAAAAAAAAAATTCAAAAAACGAAAGGGCACCTTGCATTCTATACATTCATACTAGGAAAAGATGACCATGGATTAGGACATGCATTTGCATCTGCATTCATATGTTCAATAATGACCAAGAAGTTCACAAAGAGTTATTTCTTTTGAAACAGGGTGAAGCCGTCTCCATAGCCCTTGCTCGACCAAAGAGTTTGAGCCCTCAGCCCAATCCAAACCTAACCTTCCTCCAAACTTCATTACCCATCAGCCCTAACACCACAATGGCCTCCAACAGAAAAGCTCCAAAAACTGCCGAGCAAGTTCAACAGCTTGAAGCTAAGATCAAGGAGTTGACTTCGATTCTTCCTTGGGCAAGCTGTTTGAAAAGGCAATCAAAAAGCCATTGACCCCGCTTTTACCAAGACCAACCTCCTATTGACCCCAACCTTGCAACCAAACTGCCGAAGGATTTCTCAGACCGAAGACATACCCAAGTTCAAGCCGAATGATGACCCTCGATTCCATGTAAAGGGATTTAAGACCACCATGGCACTTAAAGGGATTGACTCTGCCTGTTTCCAATAATTTTCCCCTTTCCTTGGAACCGATATGTCAGAAGTGGTTCTTTTCACTTCCTGAGAAAGAAATAGCTACTTGGGAAGACATCATCCACGCATTCATGGCAAATACAAGGGTAACATTCAGACCCAAACACCTTCCGAGAGCTTGAAATCCTTAGCCAGGAGAGAACGAGGGTTCACCACCTATCTGACTAGAGGAGAGGAGTTGCTGCCCACCCTAGTCTCCGCTCCTACTGAAGAAGAGATGGTCAAGACCTTCATTTCTAACCTCCAGCCAGAATACAAAAGATCATCTCAAGTATCGAGGCCTTACCACATTCGCAAAGTCTACGACATTGGAGTGGACATAGAGAATGATCTTCTTCAATCACATGAGTCTTAGCTTTAGGATCGAGTCGGAGAGTCCCTTTCCCTAGACTATGTATCATTCTTTTTCCATTCGGGTCTATGTCATTAGGTTAGGATCAAATTCTGCAATTAGCCTCTATGTAATAATTCTTTGTTTTAATAAAAGTTTCTTTTTTCATTTTCTTTAGCCTTCCATATAGTTTGTGCTTCTAACTTTAATGGAATCAAATTAATGATCGACCTCACAATTCAATGGACATTGCAAGGAGAGGCCTCTTTCATAGCTCCACAAAATAACCTCTTCCCTCCATTCCCTTCATCACATCAAATCAAAATCCCTTGAACCCTTTGAGCCATAAACACTATCATTCAGCCTATCATTCTTTCATCACCCACATCGACCTAACCCTTTGGAACCAAACGGTGCGTAGGAAAAGACATGTGCAAAAGAGGAAAAAAAAGAGAGAAGAATAAAATGGGCAAAAGAAAAAAAAAAGCAAAAAATCAAAATTCAATGCCAGTCATCACAAATGCAAATCAATTTCAAATCCAATGCAAAGCCAAAGTTCAAAGCCCAAATCAAAACAAAAGCAAAAGTCTAAAACGCACACTGCGCACCGTGGTCACTTCGTGATCATCGAGCCTTTTTCAACCCTCAAACCACGCCACACATTACAACCACAAAAGCCTCTCACGCGAGGCATTGTCCAAATCATCAAACAAAACTACGACGGTCTAATTCCAAAAGGATACGTAGGAAGCCTCTCTCGAGGTCCGACCCAATAATTCAATAACATTCTGAGGTCCATCATATAGTTGATTCCGCTTAAAGTCAGGAGCACAGATCCTAGTGTAGCACCCGACATAGACTCGAGCTTGAACCAACATCATCTAGCCAACCACATCAATTCCCCGTTTACTTACCCTTAGTCACAAATTTTAGCCTTGTCTTTTCTTGAACTTTAGCCTATTCTTCATACACCTTAAGGGCTCTTCTCAACTCATCCTTAGGCTATCTCTCTGTACATCATCAAGCATCCTCCTCAAAGCATCGCATTGCAGCATCTTGCCATGTTCTCTCCTCATGCAGCATTCAGCTCAAGTTACTGATTTGGCAATCAAAATCACATCCCAGACCTCATTCCTTACCATTGCCAGCTAAGCAAGACCCACACTCCACAAAATTCACTAGCCCTTACCTCACTTCATCAGCCATTGCCCCAAGACCTCAATCAAGCCGGGGGCTCACCCACTAAACCAACCATAAATTAAGCTATCCCAAACACCCAAACCCATGGGTTGGGGGCTCACTTGCATCACAAGCATCGCCTTTGCTCGAATGGGGGCTTGAGACGGCTTCATCCCGCAATCCAAAAGCATTTACCATTAGTCAATTTCCTTGGTCATTCCATGCATTAGATCTAAGATAGACTTGCATTACGCATATACCCATTGGAAGCACTTCATAAGCATCATTGCGCATTGAGTACATACATCATCATGCATATGCATCCTGACAACAAACACATTACATGCACATTGCACATTACACCACCTCAACACGAGGCTAGGGCCCATCTTACAGCATTTGCCTGCACACGCCTATACGGCATTCATCGCTATTACGCGATGTTGCTACACGCAACATTCTTCCCAAAAAGCCAAGGTCAGCCGTAGGGAAGTTCCTGAGAACGAGCGCTTCCAAAGGATTCATATCACAGCCATACGGCGTTCATCGCTATACGCGATTGTTGCTCCACGCAAACATCTTCCCGAAAAGCCAGGTCAGCCGTAGGGAAGGTTTCCTGAGGAACGAGGCGCTTCCAAAGGAATTCATATCATCACTCACCGCCTATACGGTATTCATCGCTATACCGATTGTTGCTACATACCTCTCCCCGAAAAACAAGGTCAGCCGTAGGGGAACTTCCGAAGGACGAGGCGCTTCCGACGGAACTTGCATTACTCCTTCCCGAAAAGCAAGGTCAGCCGTAGGGAAGGCATCTACATCATTTCTTTCCCGAAAAGCCAAGGTCAGCCGCTAGGGAAAGCTACTGAGTAACGAGGCGCTTCCGAAGTATTCATCACCTCATTTTCTCCTGAAAAGCCAAGGTCAGCCGTAGGGAGAAAGCAGCCCGAGGATCCAGGCGCTTCCAAGGGCATAAACCGCATGGGGGCGCGGTAACAGGTAAAACTAACCTTTGTTTGCAGGTACCGGCGAAAAAGGGTGACTCAGGTTACAGAACGTCTTGAGTTGCTCTCCGTCCCAAATCAAATACTTTTGACTGTCGTCTTACGAGATTTCGTCTCTTCAGACTCAGTCAAAGTGGGGGCTTCTTCACACAACAGCTCCTTTGCACACTTCGGGTTTTGGAATTTTCTCCCACACCAGAAATTCCATATATGCACACTTCGGGTCTATGATTTCTCCGCTACAGAATCCAACACAAAGCATCTTCGGGTCTACGATTTCTCCCGCTACAGAAATCCAGCACAAGCATCTTTCGGTCTACGATTCTCCCGCTACAGAAAATCCAGCACAACCATCTTCGGGTCTACGATTTCTCCCGCTACAAATCCAGCACAACCATCTTCGGTTTGGAATCTTCTCCCGCTACAGAAGTTCCGTCAGTGGCGATCTCCTGAAAAGCCAAGGTCAGCCGTAGGGAGAAAGCCAGCCCGAGGATCCAAGCGCTTCCAAGGGCATAACACCGCATGGGGCGCAGTAACAGGTAAAACTAACCTTTGTTTTGCAGTAGGTACCGGCGAAAGGGTAACTCAGGTCGCAGAACGTCTTGAGGTTGCTCTCCGTCCCGAATCGAATACTTTGACTTTCATCTTACGAGACTATCGTCTCTTCAGACTCAGTCAAAGGGGGCTTCTGTAGACACCTAAATGTGTCTCCCCAAATGAGTAATCCGTGAAGCTCGAAATATGTGAAGCCAAGTCACACTCGAAATTATGATCAAAGGTCAAATACAAGGCAAAAATATTTTCTTTCGGTTTTCTCGATAATCTCAAAGGTTTTCAAACAAGTTACACTGGCGATTCTCATGCTTTTTGTTTTCATCATGTTGGTCACATTTTCTGAATCCGCCAGTATTTTTAAATTATTTTTCTGATTTTTCTATGATTTTCTATGAATTTTGCAATGTTTAAATACACAGAATACGCAGAAAATACATGAATAATTAGAAAGTACGCGGAATGTTCTAGAATCTCCTAGAAACATACTTTCTTGCGAAAGGAGGCTCTAAAATCCGTAATCTTGAAAAATCGAGACATATGGCAAAGAATATATTCCGAATTAAAATATTTCAGATTTTGGAAAAAATATATACCAGAAGCCTGCGTATATACGCTCCTAGGAGCGTATATACGCAGGTTTATATACGCTGCGCTCTTGAGGAGCGTATATACGCTGAGAGCAGCGTATATACGCTGCTTTGAGCGTATATACGCTGCTCCTCAGCGTATATACGCCCTCTTCCTACCTCCGCGCCTATAAATACGCCTTGCCTCATTCGAACTGACACGATTTTTTTACATACAATTTTCGACACGACTTCCAACTTCCGACTTCCAATTTTACGATCTAAGCATTCTCTCTCTCATTCACAAAATTTCTCTCACAAATACACATAACACGAGCTTTTGCGTTCTTTCGATTCGTTTGACAAGCGAAAACAAGTTGAATTTTTGAGATTACTCACCAATAATTCTCTTTCACTTTCTTTTAACTTGATTAACCATTATTATGAGTTCTAATGTAATTTACACAATGTAGAAACCGACTTTTAATCGTTCCATGTAAATATGTAGGTTTTTCATAAGTTTTCAATGTTTTCATTGTTTGGTTTTCGTTCTTTTTATTTCGTTTTCATTATTATTATCACTTGTCAATATAACAATTTCTTATCCTTGTATAGCGATTCAAGGCGAAAGATTCATTGCGCTCGTTTTTCATCATGAACTAACATTTGTTTTGTTTGTCTTTACATAGCAATTCAAGGCGGAAGATTCGTTTCGTTTCGTTTTACAAACTAACCTTTGTTTTGTTTGCAGATTTAGGGTAAGATTGGTTTGTATATATATTTTGAAGTTCATATACTTCATATTGTCATTGTTGTATAATTTGTATATGTTTTGCTAAACAAAGACCGGAAATTATGTGAATCACTTTAAAATCAGATTAACTATGGACAACCGGTTTTTAGGCACCGTTTTAACATGATTAATACAAAGTGGTCACAATTTCTAGGTTAGGTAGTCTCTGTTGCATAATAGAAACACACTCACTTAGTAATTTTTAGGGTAGTGCGCTAATAAGGTTACGAATATGTAAGTTGTGTGCATCTAATAAATCGTGCTTAATGGAATTACAATGAGACCGAGTAGAGGCCGCTACATGGGGTGATTGGGTTACTGATTCAATCCGTACCATGTCCCCGAACCACGACTGGTTACTTGATTGGACGTGGGCCATTGTTTTGGCACCAACGTTTCGGGCGTCCGTGAATAACCTTTCTAGGCACGGTGGCGATTCCCCTTACTCGACAACACTACCCCAACGCACTCACGTGCGGGTTCCGTGCTCAAGCCCACACAAAAGCACCTCGATGTAGTACCAAGCGCGCGCCCTCATACGCGAGGGCGCGGCCCACGTCCTACAGTGTGCTCCACTCTCTTGTATCCTTTTCTTTTCTTTCTTCTTTCTTTAGGCTTCTTTCTACATTACTTCCTTCTTTCTTCGTTACTTCCCTCTTCTTCCTTCTTTTCTGCCATGGGATTTCTTACTCTCACTTCTTCATTTACATCAAAACCACATTTCCCCTCTTCAATCTCACCTTCTACATCTTCCTTATCTACTCTTAATAAGAAAACCCCTTTTAAATTCAGCAAAACCCTCATTAAATCCTTCCCTAATTCACCATTTTCAACTGCAAAAACATCCCTCATTTGTGCTCGTTCTGGTGGTCCCATTAAGCGGAGGGACTCTCTAAGGAAGAAGCTCAAAGGTGGTGGTGGTGATAATGATTCTCAAGTGCGTCAAAACCCTAAAAAATTAATTGACCCAATTCATGAATTTGCTGATAATCAAGTTTGTRATTCTAATTTAGATACTGTTAGTACGTTCCGAAATTGGTTTAGAAAGTGGCAATTTTGATAATTTAAAGCAATTTGATTTGTGGGATAAATTGGAAGGTTGAGTTGAGCAATAAAAGCGAGATAGTGATCGAGTTTTGGGGAATTGGGTCTAATCCCATTTTCACTGTTTTTCAATATATTAATGGCAATGTTGAGAAAGTTTTGGTGGATCAAGATGAAATTTTGAAGAGGAATGGAGTTGAGCCATTGTATCTCAGGAAAGAGAATGAGTTAGAAAGTTTTGATGAAGTGAAATCAAAGATTGCACATAGAATTAATGGATCGGAATAATGAAATGAAAAGAGAGAAGTGAAGTAATGGAAGGRCGGATGAAGTGGGAGAAAGAAGGTGCGCGGGGGGGATGATGGAAGCAAGCGGAGTAATACACGTATAGCGTCAATGCTGTAATATTGACTTTTTTGCCGGAAAATTGTACTTTGATACTTCAAGAAAAAACTTAAAATTTGTTGGTATTTCCCCACAAAGAGTTTTCTATCGCGATATTATTTCATAAAATGGACTATTTCCTTGGTATTTTCCCACAAAACATTCWTTTTTCCATTAATATTATAAATAAGATTCATGATTTCCAGTTTGCCACGTTTCACAAAATATTAAAAAATTAGACAAAATCGCTATCACAAGTAGCGAATTATAAGTGAAACTCGCTACCGGTGATAGTSATTTTGCCTAGTAAGTCGCTACTGCTAGTAATGAATTTTATTGAAGGTCAAAATCGCTACTGCTAGTAGTGAATTACCCGATTTTTTTTCAAAAATATAATGTATACCGATCTTACATGCATGATATCACATGAAATATTCTCCAAATCGAAACAATTTAAAAATTTTGCAAAAGTTTTGCAATATTGATGATAGAAAAATTCTTTTTCATCTTAGTAAAATAAGTAATTTTAACCCATATTCTTTTTTTTTATTCGGAAAAGTACTCTGCTATTCAAAATAAGTGTCATCATTTATTATGGTGTTGTCCAATATAAGGATTGGAAACCATATAATATCATATCCAACAAGTCTAAAAGACTAAAACGTACTCAATCCGTCCCAAGAGGTTTGTTATGTTTATTTTTTGCACAATTTTTAATCCACATGTTAAAATCTTAGTATCTCTCACTATATTTTATTAAAAATTACAAAATTTTGATATTAAAAAATTACGCATTGAGACGAATTTAACAAGATATTATATGAATATTTTTCTTATATATCATGAAGATTTTTCATACAGAGTAGCCAAAGTTTTTCTCTCCATCATTATTTTTTGGTGAAAAAAATTAAATTGTCTAAAGAAGTTGGTTGCAATATATGGTGAAATACTGAAATCTAATAATACGGAGTACAAATTAATACAATATTACTTTGCTCCCTAAAAATAATATCACTAGTACAAAAAACCATAAAAGTTGCGGTTAATTAGGGCTTAAAAGCTGCGGTTTTGAACAGCAGCTTTTGGGAGTGCAGCTTTTGACAAAATTCGTCAAAAGCTGCGGTTTTTAGTAATAACCGCAGCTTTTGAGTACCACAAAAGCTGTGGTTTTTAGCTAAAACCACAACATTTGTGGTACTCAAAAGCTGCGGTTATTTCTAGAAACCGCAGCTTTTGATAGCCTAAAAAAATTTAAAAAATATTTTTTTTGTTTTCATCATAAAATGATGCCCAAAGTGATACCTATACATATAAATATCAATTTCCATTAAAATTAGGTAAGAATTACAAATAAAAGAGTATTATTACAAATTCATACTTCAAAGTACATTGTCAATATGAGAAATTAACATATACAACACTTCTCAAAACAGCCACTATATTGGAACAAGAGTCCCGAAATTGTGTTCACAGTACAGCAACAAATACCCACTGAATGTAGCCTTTAAAAGCCACAGATTTTCTTGTTGAACCCGCTGCAATCAGACCCAAAAAACAGCAGTGCAACGAGAATATGCCTCGCTAATATGTTACTACTTTCACCTATAACTTTTACAAGAAAGAATGAATAGTAAAAATAAGCTTCCGAGCTCGAAGTTATCACAGATTTCAAAATAACATATTTCAAACAAATTCCAAACAAAACACAACACAAAACAGATTTCAAACAAAAACAAGAGTGGATTWTTAAAAGTTAAAAAACTTATAAATCAATATTAGCTAGTAAAATTCAGTTTTTATCTGTAATCGGTAAAAAATCATGGTCAGGAAATATCAGTAAAAAAWGCTGAAGAGAACATAGCTTTAATAAGAAAATGATACTGAATGTTGTTGTATTTTAGTCTAGTAATTAATTTGCTTTGCTAGTAAAACGGATGTTTTAGATTAAATACAATTTAGCTGTAGAAGTGCCTTAGTTTTATAATTTTATTAATCAAATGATATTTTAGAATGCACTATACAATAATCCTAAGTTTATATAGATACAAATATATTACAACTTTATTGATTTATTTATATAAATTCTATAAATTATTTTGTTAGATTTTCGATGGCAGTTTGAAGACTTATTCTCAAGTGAAGAATGACGTCAAAAGGGATTCATGAATCACATATATTAGAAATTAAAAATATTAGAAATATATACTCACAGTGTAGCTCTCGAAAGGTGCTCACAAAATCGAGTCTATACATCTTCATCATTCATTGTAGCTCTTCTTCCCTACACTCCCACCCATCTATCACGCATTGTTGGTTGGTCAATGATGCCCAAAATCTGGAAAGTTTCAAAATTAAAGTATAAAATCAACAGATTGGGTGAGGATACAGATCCAGACACTGAACATAATTAAAAGCATGAAATAAAATTTAAAATATCAATAAACATGTGAAAAAGTCCAAAAAAAATAAATTTGAAAGGTGTAAAAAAAACCGAAAAAAATGAATCAAATAAACCAAAATTAATGGAAAAATCAGATTTTTGAAACCTAGAAAAAATCGAAAAAGAAAGAAATCTTTGAAACCCTGAAAATCAAAATTAAATCAAAAATATCCTTAAAACCCTAATGGATGAAATCTGAAAAATTAAAAAAAGGAATTACTCAAACCTGAATCAAAGAAAACCGAGAACAAAAAAAATAATCAAAATTAAAATCGAGCATAAAAAATCGAAAATCAAGGAAAAAAAATTAAAAAATGAAATCTCAAAATTAAAAACTCAAACAATCAGAAGCAAAAATAATGAAATCTGATAAGTGGAACTAGACTTAAAAAAAGAAGAAACAAGGCGAAATTAATGAAATAATAAAAGAGCAAAACTTAGATCCGAAAATGAAGCAAACAAAAGAGAGGAAGTCAATTAATTAACGACTGTAATTTGAAAATCAGAAGATAACCCATATCTAACGATAATAAAAAGATAAAAAACTGAGATCCAAAAAAAAAAAAAACTAACCTTCGAAAGTTGACGAGGGTAGCGTGGAGACTTCACCCATATTCGAGCCAAACAGAAGCCTCAAGAAAATTGCCCGAAAATTGCACTCAAAATTCCCTAATTTTTTGAATTTTAAGAACCCTAAAACGCCCAAATATTTCAAGAATTAACCCAACAAGTTGGGTGATTTTGTGAAAAAAATGTTTTGAGAAAAAAAAATTGAGTGATTTTGATGAGAGGATGAAGTTGAGTGAAGTGCATGGCGTGAGAAGAGGAAGAACGAGAGTAGGGAGTTGAGGGGGTAAGATGATAAGGATGAGAGAGAATGGATGAGAGAGTAGAATGAATGAATAAGAGGATGAGAGAGGGTAGTGGGTAGGTAAGGAGAGAGAGGGTAGAATGAAAACGTGAAAATAAGAGAGAGAGAGAGAAAATAAGAGGGTGAGATTAAGAGAGAGGGTGAAAACGTGAGAATGAGGAGATGCTTCCAGAATTTTATTTTATTTTATTTAAAAAATGATCAGCGACTTATTTATCAGTCGGTACTACTGACCGATTGTCAAATTCGGTCAGTGATCATTTTTTTCTCAAGAGGATCTGATTTCGCCCCAAAAAGCGCACCGACCAATTTAGCACGGTCGGTAATACCGACCGATTTGGTTTTGGTCGGTATTACCGACCATTGTTTCGATCAGTAAAGCCTCATCGATCGTTTTCGGTCGGTATCACCGACCACAAAATTTTCGGTCGGCAAATTCGGTCGGCCGTAGGCAAATTTCTTGTTGTGTTGTTGGCTGTTGGGAAAGTTTTCTAGTAGTCATTCTTTATGGTAGGAATTTAGATCTTCCGTCACTTGGATTATTTGTGATGCATTAGTAACTTAGTATCATGCAACAAAAATGTTTGAGCATTATTAAGCATAAATTTGTACCCTTTGACTCTTTAAACCATTATCTTATGAAAATGGCAATATCTAATCTATACAAATCTATTAGCCTAATCTAATGTAATTATTATCCTGTCTCTTCTGGATTTGCAGTGAAAAACTTCCTTTAATTGGGAGTGCAGTAGCATCCTGGGCAATTTCACTTGGTGGGAAGTTTGAAGGCAAGTTACATGCAAGCCACTGTTTTTCTCTTGTATATGCAGGTAATCTTTTTTTTTTTGTTTTGAATAGAAATGACGGGCCTTCAAGGCATGACTGTATACTGGTTAATATTGATAAATCTTTTTTTTTTTCCGCACTTACTTCTCTTTGATGATTTTCTTTAGATAAATTTCAATTTATGTTTGGCTGTTGTTATTGCACTGTAGGCATGTCCTGTTGGTTGTTGTTTGGCTGTTGGGAAAGTGCTCTAGTAGTCACCTTTATTCACTTATTTTTACAACATATAAGTAGAGGAGGGACTTCAGTTAACTAGTTCAGTTATGGTTCGAACCAAATAGTTCAGTTGATTTCAGTTCAGTTGATTTCAGTTTTTTTCCTTAGCTTRAATTGTTTCAGTTATAACTTTACGGGTTACAGTTTCAAACCAACAAAGTTGATTTGGCTTTTCAGTTCAGTTCGGTTCAGTTGCAGTTAATTTCGATTCAACCCATACGGGTTCAGTTYAATCAGTTCATTATATTATTATCAATTTTCAGTTAAATAGTTTTTTCAAGTTTGAATTCAGTTGCATTCAGTTTAGTATTTTAAGCGTAATGTTTTGGGGTGAGTAATTGGTGATTAACCAAACCATATGGTTTCGGTTCAAACGGGTAATTGTGTAACTATCAATTTATTTTTAAGAAATGCTTCCGTTGAATTTAGTTTCGCACTTTAACCATTATAGTTTTGGTGATTAAGTTGTATACTATTTTCTAAATTATTATAACACTTTTTGTTAGGTGTGTCGGTTTTTTATTGKATATTCGTATCAGATCAATATATGAAAAGATGATGATCGAAGTTGAATAATTATAGTTCAATATAAGTATAATTACACATACAAGATGATATGATCACCGTCAATACAAATCGTATACGTATTAGATCAAATTTGTATATTTGTATTTGATCAAACTATTAATACATAAAACCTATATACTTCGTATAAAGTATATATTACGAAGTAGATCAATATATCAAATGATAATGCTAAAAGTTGAATAACAATAGTTCGGCATAAGTATAACTATACAAGTTGATATGATTAACATCAGTACAAATTGCCATTAGTCTAATCTAGACTAATGAAACTAAATAACATTGTACACGAATCGATTCTAATTTTGTAAGAAACTAAGTAAGATTGCTATACGGAGTATATAGTATTAAATAAAACCATTAATAGTTTAAAACAATATACGTATGGAACTATGATTATAATGAAAATCGTCAGACATGGTTTTAGCCACAAACTGACAATGTGACCTATCCCTTGAGACATGGTTTATATGATCTCAAGAGAAAGTTGCGAAAAACAATATGCACTTATTGTGATTGTACAATAATTATAAATTCTTAACCACTATTCAAATCTAATCCTTATAGGAAAGTCCACCATATCAGGAATCCTTTACCTTTGATTTCTATTTCATGGCCCTATGTCATTTGCTATTTTACTTATTTTGTGTTAAAACTTCACACTAACATTTGATCACAAATTAATTAATAAGAATCCCACATCGACTAGAAGTAAAGGAAAAGGGTCAGTTACATTATAAAACAACCCTTTACCTTTGATTTCTATTTCATGGCCCTGTGTCCTTTGTCATTTTACCTGTATTGGACTTGAATCATGAGTTGAGTGTAAAGTCTTCTTTTTTAATACTTTTAAAACATATATGTAATGTGGTTGGATGATTTCATGTTATTTGCTTTGTCTGTTTGTCCTTATTATTGCCAAAAAAAACTATTGTAGTAGATGTTTCTTTGCTTTATTTCGGTAGAGTTAAAGTATGAGACTCACAAATATTGCCTCAAAGATATCCAACAAAACTAATAGAAGAAAAACATCAAGTGAAATAAGAAGAGTAAAGTTCCCACATCGAAAAATGAAAAAATGCATTGGTTTACAAGGATTATAAAAAGGGTAAGTTTGTGGAGCCTTATTAATTTTGTTGGCTTTGGAATTAGCCTACATTATTATCTATATTGGGATAGTTGTCCCATTATTATTTTTTATTATTTATAAAATATAAATATAAAATGTCAGTTTATTTGTGGTTCTGATTGAGCTCATTTAATAGTGAGCAAAATAAGCTTTTTAGCCGAGCTCGAGCTTGCAAAAGTTTAAAGAATCTTAGCTCAAGCTCGCTTAAATTTATAAGTTAATTTATGATTAGTCATTTTAATTGAATATACTTACAATATATATTACGAAGTATATGAAATACGAAGTATATTTTAGGTTTAATGACACAAATTAGTAATTACTTTCCTAAAATCAAGATCATTAATATTATCATCAAATTAGTATTATTGTTCTCTTTGAATTACAATTTATCATATTCAAATCAATTTCATTAGTATGAAATTATTAAGTTTAAACCAAATTTTAATTCAGTTTAAAACAGTTCAAGGTTCGTTCAATTAAAGTTAAGTTCAGTWTAAATCAGTTTCTTGATTTTCAGTTAATTTCAATTCAGTTACAGTTCAGTTTGGTTTTCTTAAGATCAGTTCATTTCAGTTCAGTTTGATTTCGGTTTCAGTTTCAGTTCAGTTACATGCAGTTCACAGTTGATTGAAAGGACTTTAATTCAGTTTAATTTTCATATGTGGTTCATTTCAGTTCAGTTAGTTCAGTTTAGTTCATTAACCAAATGCAGTTGAACCAACAGTTTTTAACCAAAGTCCCCGCTCTACATATAAGTACATGAGTATAAGTTGAGTTCACAGGAGACAATAAGTTCATATAAGATACATTTGAGTTCAATAACAAGGGAAATTTCAGGTATACCACAAGGAGATGCTTGCGAAGTATCTCTAATGGCAGTATTTGTAATTTCAGCGAAGTTTGACTATAGTTGCATGTGCCGCTTAACTTCACTTCTAGTATGTCGTTATCTCCCATAACGGGACCCTACCCGTCAACCTTGGTTACCTGCTCACTCATCCTCCATGAAGTAACTTATACATCGTGTTTACTCTATTCATATTGATTTTTTAAGCTTTTCCCTCTTTCCTCAGTCTTAGCAACGTTAAGGTTTTTCCCCTGTTCTCCTTTGCTTCCGTCGATGTTTTCCTATCCCTAAACTTTAATTTTCTTGATTGATAATTGTCTCCAATTTCACACAGCTGTATTACRGTCATTATTGATTTGGGAGAGCGGTGTTTCTTGTTGGTGGTGGAATTTCGTTGTCGATTTKCGCTTGTKCTCCATTTTTCTTTCGAGTATTGATAAATTGAAACTGCATTTAATCCGTCTGCTGCTGAGGTAATTGCATACAGTATTTGTGTTAATTGCTGAAYTTATTAGTGTCAAACTTATTTGTAAATTTGGTGTATTTAGTGCCAAACAATTTTATTTATTCCTGAATTTATTAGTGTCAAACAATTTTGTGTTTATTCATGAAGTTATTAGTGTCAAACAAATGGATGTTAATTTCGTAAATTTAGTAAATTGAATTAATTAGTCCTCGATGAACCAAAATTAATTGGTGTACCAGATTTTGTAGCTAATGTGAATGTATTAATTCCTGAACAATCGGAGCTAATGTGAATGTATTATTTGTTGCTGGGTTTGTCTTTTTCCTATCCTATTTGATTATATGTCGGTTTTAAATATTTCCAAACTATTATTTATGATGATGTGATATTTTTATTGCAATGTAAGCCCTTAGGATGTGTTTTGCTACTGCGGGTTGTTTTGCTTTGGTTTTTATGTTGATTTGATTTAGCTTTGTGGTAGTGTTGTGCAAGTCCCATGAGYGTAGTAGACATGGAGGTTGAATATATCATTTTCCATTTTATTTAGTTGTTGTTTTCATGCTTATATTTTTCTCCGTCA
This sequence comes from Bassia scoparia, assembly GCA_008642245.1. Classification (NCBI taxonomy): domain Eukaryota; kingdom Viridiplantae; phylum Streptophyta; class Magnoliopsida; order Caryophyllales; family Amaranthaceae; genus Bassia; species Bassia scoparia. The sequence continues at coordinate 28,666 of SNQN01004686.1, read as the reverse complement.
TGTTGATGTTTTGTTCCTTGTGTTCTTGCTCTGTCATGGGCCTGAATATTGTTTGATGCATTTTGATGTCCATTGAACAATGGTGTACAACATTATTAATGTACGAATCTTGTCTTGCTGTCCTCTTTGTTATTAGTCAGAGTGACTAATGGAGGAAGATATTGGTAGTCATTCAAGTCACACAATTGTTAACTTGGGAAACACCGACATCACTTCTACTAGTCATTCTACCACTAACACCCTCCATGGTGATTCCATGAATTTGGGCGACAATCCTAGTCATTCTCCTAAAGTGAGTCAGGCYGGTAGTGATACACCTAATTCAGCCTCCGCTACCTTGCTCAGCACTCATTCTGAGCAAGGTAGGTGTGCTACTACTCTTGCATGTGGTCAATTAAATCCCCCCTATCCCTCTTGTCCTAGAAGGAGTSGGTSTGATTTGAATGTTGAGGACAATATCCGTGATGTTGATGAAGTGAGGGGTAATGTTGATGAGGCAGGTGGTAAATTTTTAAATGGGGTTGTAGGCGAAGATGAGGCTATGTCGGATGAAGATGACATACTTGTGTTAAAACCCGCTGTTGGAATGATATTTCAGACCCTTGACGATGTTAAAGAGTTTTACAAACTGTATGATTTTAGCAAAGGATTTGGTGTGATTGCTTAACGTGGTTCGAACAAGAATGGACAACGGCGTAATTTTACGTTTACTTGTGAGTGTTAGGAAAGCCGGATCAGAAGTACAACAGAAACCTTAAGAACAAGGCAAAGGACTTGGCAAGTAGCAATGTTGAGCCGAAGGAGCTGCGCAATCCCAAGCGTCGAGGCTCAAAGAAGTGTTTCTGTACTGCCATGATATATGTGTGCAGAACTGAAGCTGATCAATGGGTTATCGCTAGGGTAGTCCTTGAGCACAAAAACCACAACCCCAAGCCTAGTGATGCGAAGCTTGTGAAGGAGTTTAGGATGAAGTCTTTCACGAGTACCGTCGATAAGAAGGTGATAAACGATTACAATGCTGGCGTTGGTACGGCAAAGAAGCGAAATAGCATGGCTTTGGAGAGGGGGGGCTTTCAGAATTTGCCATTCACCGAGTTAGACATGCACCATCGTGTCAATGAGCATAGGAAGTTCAAGATGCAGGGCGGAGATGCTAAGGCCTTGGTAGCATATTTTGACAAAATGCAGCAGGAGAATGTTAACTTTTTACACTCTCACAGGTTGGACGAGGAAGGGAAATTGAAAGATATAATATAGGTTGATGCTCGTAGCAAGGCTACCTATAAAAAATTTAATGACGTGGTTTGCTTCGACACGACTTATTTGACAAATATATATGCTTTGCCATTTGCTAACTTTGTTGGTGTAAACCATCATGGGCAGACTATTTTACTTGGTTGTGCATTGATTTCGAATGAGGACTCAGAAACATTTCGATGGGTTAGGAAGTGGCTAATGTTCATGGATGGTAAGCAACCTGGTAGAATCCTTACAAATTAAGCCGTAGCCTTCCGTAAGCCGTTGGAGGAAGTCATGCCCGACACAAAGCACCGTTGGTGCATCTGGCATATTATGAKGAAGTTGCCGCACAAGTTTGGTACTCATGAGAAGTGAGTATTTGTTCATTGATTTGTTATGTTTTTTTAATGTTTTGATTTTTTGGTGTTTTGTACTTATTTGGGTACATGATTGTGAAATTAGGTATGCGTCTTTGAAAGAAGAGTTGYTGGATATTGTGTACAACAACCTTAATGAGTAGGCTTTCCAGACTCGATGGTTGAAGTTCGTTACTGACTATGGCTTGGAAAATGATGAATGGTTGGCATACCTTTATTCAGAACACCATATGTGGGTACCGTCTTTCATGACAGACCATTTTTGGGCCGGCATGCGGTCAACCCAAAGGGTGGAAAGCATACATAGTTTCTTCGACCAATTTTTAAGTCGGGGCACGTTGCATTTTGAGTTTGGTGGAGCGTACACTTTGGCGATGGACAAACGAATTTCTCAAGAGAGAGAGGGCTGATGAACTTGGGTTGAAAATTAAGCCTCCTATCATGAACATTGGCTACAGGATCGAGAATTTCTTTAACAAGATATACACACCCAACAAATTCAGAGAGCTACAGAGGGAATGTGAAAGGTTACACATGTATTATTGAGGAACACAAAGAGATTGACAGTTGCACTACTTTGTATACGATGGAGGATCGGGTGTGTATATGCGGAGAGGAATCCTCGGAGCCCTATATAACTGATGAACGCACCATGTACTCAGTCGAATTCAAGTCTGACAGTGGCTTAGCCTTTTGTGAATGTAAGATGTTCGAAACAAACGGCATAGTATGTAGACATAAAATTCGTGTGTTGGACAAACGACAAGTCAAAAAGCCCCCAAAGTTCTACACTTTAAGAAGATGGAGGAAAGATGTTGTTCAGGAGCACATGAGTGTTCAAGTTCTTTCTGATGACCTTAAACGCGGTGCAGAGGTAGCAAGGCGTGATCGTGCTCAGTTTCGTTTTGATCTTGTTCTTGATTTGTGGGAAAAGAGCGAGGCCAGAACTAAAATAGTGTTACGAAGACTAGATAGAATTGAGGAAGATGTGAAAGCTCAAGCTGTGAGGGAGGCAAAAAAGTTAGAGAAGGCAGGTCAGTCAACTGAAGGCCATTCAACAGGTGCTGCCTCGGAGGCAAGTGCAGCAGTAGATTCCTCTGATACCGGTGGGGTAAATCTTTCATCCTTGTGGCCCCTATCACAATGTAGAAACGGTGAAGTCAATGATGGTTCTCTAAATAGTTGTAGGGAAGAAGTTGCAAATATGAATGACATCAGGGATCCTGATATTCTCAAAACACGTGGTCGTCCTAGAAHAACTCGTTTCAAGTCAGCGTTGGAACTCGTTTCAAGGCAAAGTTACTGGTTCAAAGACATCAAAGAAAAGAAAATTAGGGCAGGATAAGGAGAAGAATGGTAATTCATACAAAAACAACGACAAGTCGGACAAGAAGAAAGGTAGCAAGGAACTGAAGGCTATGGGCTTGGCTATCACTGATGCTAGTTTGGGAGTAAGACTCGTGGACATGGTGAAGGGTAAGGCGAAAACAAAGAGTGTGACCGAGATTTTACAGGTTTGTGATTTTCCTTTAAAAAGTGTTTATGTTTATACTTGACCAATTGTTGGCATTCCCTTTTTAATTGCTGCAGTCTAATACATGTAGGTGTCCTCTAATCCGCAAAGCCAAGGTGCTCAACCCTATAAGAAGTCGGTCAAAAGGAGGAAAACGGTCTCTTTCGCTGATATTTGATGTAATATGGATTTTAATGGGTTCCTTCTCGAACAAACTTTTGGAAGAATAGACAAGCAGAGACACAGAGTACCAACGGTTTGTACAAAAACACACTTATGTTCTAACTCGTCTATGTGTCTATATGACATAGCCATCCGACACTAATTCCACTACTTTCAGACATTTGTTGCAGCAAATCAAAATAAAACTTGTGTTCTTCTAGTGGAACTCAATGGAAGCACCCAACCTTAGTTGGCAAGCACAATCAAGCAAAATAAAGGCAACCTCAAAGATAGTTGTGAAACCAAAGTTGGCCTAAAGTTCAAAGGAATTGTACAACTCTTTCGGATTATTTAGTAGTACTTGCAGTACTTTTGCAAACTAGTAAAATTAGTCTGAGTGCTTCCTTAATGTAATGTTGGACATATGTTAGCAAATGACATTAAGAGCTTATAATGTACGAATTTGGGTTCATGAATTTAAGGGAATCTAGCCAATAAATCAAATTGTCACAATGCTTAAGCTAACAATGACATGTTTAGGTATAATTTTACTCAATATTGGTAGCTCAAATTAAAAGGCGGCAACAACATTTCATTTCATTCGTTAATTGCAAAAATAAGGCATCATTGTAATCATGTTACATCGTAGCACCATCATCATGTAGCTGAACCAAATTAAAACTAAGATTACAACCTTGTAATCTGTTAACTTTATACCAACACCATGAACATGCCAAAATTCAAACCACCACCATTAATACTAAATGGAAAGCCAAACTTTGGAACTAGGCATCTCAAAATACAACCTTCCAGTACCAAATTCAGTTCATAGTCACCAAAATATTACACACAGGACTAATAACTTCCTCACTAATACTTAACTTTCTACATAGGTAGAAGCGCCAACAACAATTCACCCTTTACAAGGTCCCTGGCACCGTCTTTCAGAAGCACCACTGCACAGCTAATCGGAATCCACCTTTATATCGCCTTCACGACTAGCTTTATGCGTCTTACAAAGTAATTTGCGAATTAGGGGACAGTAAAATGTAGAACAAATATATAAAACTGGAAAAAACAAAAACACATTTACCTTCACATTGCACATGAAACTGAGTCCTTCAGTACCTGGCCAATTACACCTTAGTTGGACCTCCGCAATTTCCTTCTTCCAAAACACAACTGCACCACCGTTGATGCTGAGAGTGGGATCCACAGATCTCCCCATTACAATATCGTGCTTCCTACATACCCTGCTAAAACCATCCCTAGAAACCCTTGCCTCAAGAATTACAATCAACGTGGGATCGTAAGATGTCACAATTTTGTTGAAGTTGTCCTTGAACGAGGCACGAGCAATTTCACGTGCATTCCACACTACCACCTTCTCCCCTATATCTAAATTTTCCACTCCTAAACCAATTATGGGGCACAAGTGTAGTATGTGGTGCCTACTGAATGAGTTTGTCTTGCTTACCTTCAAGTAACACTCAATCTCGATTTCAGTGACCTTAGAATCAACAACATACACTCAAAAACCTTTCGGTGTGAGCTCCCACTTTGAGCGTCTTTGGGACACGCTCCAAGGGATAAACAGGGGAGGTTACATCTATTATTGGAATTGGGTCAAAAATTAATGAGTAGAATTTAACTGTGTCAACATACCTTGAACTACCCTCCTGTACGATTGCTTTAAGACGTCGATGAATGTCAGTAACGTCACCTACACATACGATGTCTGAGATGTTGGGGAAATGCGCCGGCAACTCATCCTCTTTGTTGGTCCGCATCATCATCTATTCAAGCATGATTGGTCTAGGACCATCTGGGGCTAAGATAATGTCAAAGAGCTGCATTTCCCCCACATTTCTGATGAACTCAACCATAAATAAGTAGTAAGAGCATTTTGAATAGTCATACTCAGAGTGGGTGGAGGACGCAGGTGTGTCAAATTCGACCTCCAGAGGATTGGAGGAGGTATTTGAGGCCATTTTGAGTTGAAAATTAATGTTCCAGGGGTGTGTTTTTTCAGGGTTTTTTTCCTCCAATTTGGGAGAATTTCTGTTCGGCTTAGAAATATGGTTGTTCATTGGTGAAACAAAAAGTTAGATATTGGTGGGAATTGCAAGGGTTTTTCAATTTGAAAACTTTCAAATTATACTTCGTGAATTCAGGTGGGAATTTTCCCGCTTCGGATTATAGAAGAAGTTAAATTACTTGTTATGATATGGTGGGGATTGAATTGAAAAATTTGCAACCGTTGATGCGAGTCCATCTGACGGTGTTCAACATGTTTCTTTGATTTTCACAGATTGCCAGCGTGTCATGTGATAGATGTTCAAGAGTACAAGACAGTTTGAGGGTGTTGGGTGTCTTGAGGGTTATGAGGGTTTGGGGTATTAGGATATGTTTAGGGAATGGATTTGGTAATAAGGGTTTGAGTTTATCATGTTAGGAAATTTGATTTAACTTGATCATTATAATATTTGTTATATAGACAATGCTCGTGATTAAATAAAAATTCAATTTGCATTTTTCTTTACGGCCGTTATGCTTCATTTTTTATGACTTTATTCACGTTACAGAATACTAGATTATTCATTACGTAAAGGAAAATCAATGCAATTGTGGTTTAATTTGTAGGTTAATTTAATATCAATTTATACTCACTTAACTTTACTTTATACTTCATTGCAGTGAAGATTCATACAATATTTTGTGCAACTTACTCATTTTGCATTTTGCTTTTGGTCATATGAGTTTGAATTTATCATCTTCGAAGTACGTAACTTATGCATCGGAACTAACTATTGTATTACGAAGAAGATAATTTTAAAATGCGACACAATAAGCTCGATTGCACTAATAACGACAATTACAATAACAACAATAATAGCTACAATAATACTAAGTCCAATTAAATCGACATTACACCATTGGGACCTATAACGAAATTTGCCCTTTCATTCTCGTSACGACCGAATCGAATTACAAACCGTGTGGTATWCCCGTCGCTTTCTTCAAGCATGCATATGAATAATCTAACGTCAATATGTCGCCYGAATGTGGGCCTAGGGTTGGCATGACTTGTCGTCCGCAGCTGATAAACGAAGCAGTATGTGGGTAAGTATGATTGACCACATCACAAACCTCATTTACTAGAATGACACTCAGATTGAATCGTGTTGCGAAGAACCTCACTTTGGTACCAAAGAAATTCAAAAAATGAGCTCTTGCAGTCATTTCAATGGAGTTGAATCCGTACTCTCCTCTACATAGGGCTGCAACAGAGTCAACAATGACAAGTAGACATGGAGTCGGGGTGTCACTATAACTTTCAAGTACACTTTTTAGATGTGTAAGCGTGCCCCGCATTTCCTCCACTTGAGATACCTTTTTAACAACGATGTTTTCCAAAGGTTTTTGTGGTTCACCGAAAATGTTCAACAAATGAGAAGACATTTGCTCTAGTCTTCTTATCGGGAAGTTCCCACCCGTGTGTATGTACACCGCTGAACCCTCTAAACCTCTGACATCTTTTGATAATTGCACCGTTAGCAGTCCTTGTAAGCAAATTTGTGTTTTTCCTGCCCGACTCTCACCAGCCAACTCTACAACTTTGCCCGTTTTGAAACCACCAACTAGTAGTCTGTCTAATGGTTCGCACCAAGTTTTGAACTTTTCGTTCAGCATTTCTAAGATTAACAAAGCAATACAACCTTTAAGAAAAATATGAGAGGTTGTTGGGTTCTCCATCGTCATGCACTCATTTATATATTAGATCCTTACATGGCCTATTTAATGTACACAACCAACTTCATTTAGTTACTTTCATTGTGTAGGTGAAGGTTGGTATTGAMCAATTTAATTTGTCGTTGATCGATTCACTTTTGTTGTTAAAGTAACTTTAGTATATATAACTCGTACTACTAGATGAATTCCATAATAGTCCCTTATGCACACGATGCGTGTGGTTCTTCTAATGTTGACAACACTTGTAGGTATTTGATAATATGTACATGGGTAGGTAATCCCCAAAGTAGGCAAGAGGGGACACAACAATATCCGATCCATTCCCTTACCCTTGATGAACCTCTTGAGGGTTTTCCTGACAAGCCCTACCTCTGACATAACTTCTAGGGTTTCTGGAATACAAGTGCATCCACAATGCCTGTTTTTTTTGGGAGGGTTCTGCACTTCTGCCTTAGGAGATGTAGGTTGGGAGAATTGATTGGCTGGAGAAGAGGGAGACTATTTTGAGGAGGAAGCCATTGTAAGAGGAAAAGGTGTTTCTTTGGTGTTGGAAAATCTAAAATAAATGGAAGAGTTGTGACGGTATTAATGTGTTTTTCTTCTCAAGGTTAATAATGATGATGTACTTGTAAACTGTCAAAATACAAAAGGCTTATTGGTTAATTTTACCTTTTTTTTCCAATCCTGAAAAGATGTGTTGCTCCTATGATCATTGCTCTTACATTTTTTGTGTTCTTTCGTATGCATACGTACACCGGATACTAGAAAAATTTCGATTCGAATTGTCGGAGTTGGATTTCTTTGATCCGACCCCGAGCCGAATAATTCAGATTTTTACATTTTCAAATAACCGGGAAAAATATATCGAAGGAACGGATATCCGAAGCCGTTTTAAAAGAGTTACGAATTGTGATTTTAATGTTAAGTTTCAATAAAGAGTTGGTACTTTGATTTTGATAACGGATATCTGAATGTAGGAATCGGATATATAATTTGGTTTCCAAATCTATTGTCCAATTTTACATATATCAAAGGGCATTTCGAACTTGATCTGGTCTTCGAATTCTAAAATYGAATAAGCGATTTGGTTTGTTTAAAATTTAAAAAGAACCGTGTCGAAACCCGGAATCTGAAGCTGGAGATCCGAATGCAAGGACCGGATATGAGACTCGATTTTTGAATCAATTGCCAATTTTACATATAATTCGGTAATTCGGATTATTCAAATTCATTAAAGCGCATTCAAAATCTAAACTGGTTTCTAAACTCCAACATTGTATTGAAACTAATGCTGCGTACAGAGTTATTTTTATTTTTTTTCTTGACGGGGTGGTACGGAATACTTTACCTTGGACTGATTATGAATATAAATAACACATCTATATATACTACGGAATGTAACCAAAACAATCCTCACTATCTCTTTTTTCCCTCCAATATATTACTCCCGCATGTATTATTTTTTAATAACCCCGTGAAAATTCACACGCCCAAAAAGATTAATTGATAGAACGTAGAAATTAAGAATTGGAAAATACCCGGAGATTCATATTTCGATTGTGAATTAAAAATTTGTACAATTAACATATTTAAAACATGGACGCATATTGAGGGAGTTGTATCCTATACAAATTATTGGGCACGCAACATTACACTACGAATTAAAAGCCTTAGTATTAGATACAAAACCTTACACCTACTGTGAAAATTGTACTACACAACTCAACAATGAACCTGGATTTCGCAATACACAACTCCCCAGAAATCATAATTGTAGTTCTACCATTTTCAGCTTAATAAATTATGATTCGTAAAAGTATGAAACGGTGTCTTAAATTTCTTAGAAGTTCGAAGTGTTATTCTTAACCACATACATCGTTCTCAAACCACCTTATAAGCCAATTGACCTCACTCTCTCTTTCACACATTCAATCAGATCTGTGGCTTCCTTCTCTCTAATCATGGCTGAGGTGGATATTCAAAAAGCGAGTGTTTTAGAAAAGGTAGAAAAACTCAAATTTAGTCGATATGGTGGAGAAAGATACAAGTATGGAAGAGATGGTTGACAAAGAAATAGCGATGGTGGGGATTCTTGGGAAACAAGGAATGGTGGTCCAGGAGTTTGAGAAAGAGCAAGCCGTGGTCCAGACCGTTGAGAAAGACAAAGACATCATTGAGGTGTTTCAGGAAATTACAAAGATGAAGTTGATTGAAGATGAGATCAAATCTGGATTGGTCGACGTCCCCGTTGAAATGGAAGCAACACCTCTTACTGTTGAGAAGCCTACCAAAAAAGGCGATACAAAATGGTGGCACGTCGACCAAAAACGAAGGTTAAGAGAGAGGGGCCATCCGCCAACACCAGATCACAGGCTAACCCACCATCACCCAAAAAATGAAGATTGTGACTTTGTGGAAGTTTCAAATCCTGAGGAAGACCCTGAGTACCGTCAATTCATGAGCCATCAAAGTAAACCCGCAGGACTACCCGGAGATTTTCTCTTGAAATGGCTTAAACAGGCAGCAAGATTGGGTATCATGTCTAGTACTCTTCAGTAATCTTATTTAAGTGCTAGTATTAGTGATGTTAAGCTAAGTTAATGACCCAAGGGGCGTAGTAGGTGTAAGTAAAAAAAGTTGTACTTTTGGAACAGTTTCATTCCCTTTTGGATGGGTTCATTTGGATAGGAGGGTCATGATAAACTCTATTTCCAATTTGCTATGCATGTAATCTAACCAGTGAATGTGTGTTGTTTGTCCTTGTTAATGATTCACTAGATGTTGATGTTAATTTAATATTAGTCTTGTTTRGATATGCTTTTCCATTGTGGCTCATTTGTTAATGATCAGATTTGTCCAATTAGGTTGTTAAGGTTTTGTGCAGATAATCTTTGTCATCTAACACTTGGGYCAAACACTTAAAATTGTGATGGAAATTCCCATCTAAGTYGAATTTGTTTGTTAAAAAACATAGTTTTCTGATAATATATTGCGTACATTACATTATTTAACATATGCAACAAAACTCGAAAAAAACAACAACAAAAGCAAAGACCTACGCTGGACCATGAGTGTATTTGTAATATCAACTTTTAGGCAAGTAAACATGGAAAAGGGAATAAAGTTAGGGATGAATTGGTTGCTATACTAGGTTACTTACTTTGATTCATGGGCTGCAATGATGCCACATAGTGGTACTAGTGTAATAGGTTGGGCTGTTGGTGTAACAACACTGGAAGACCCTATGAAGTTCACAGTAAACAAATCTGTACTAATACCAACTTAGGAAAATGTGCACTCCAGGGGCATTTCATAGTATCATAATAGGAGTAAATTTGATAACATTACATAACATATGAGTAAAATCGTAAAATGATACGGTAGTAAGATATAACAAAGAACATGACTAATGTTATGGAGGTGCATATATGTTGAGTTTTGGGAAAAAAAAAAATATTTTGTGATAATTAAGAAAGCTGAATGTATCTATACCACTAAACCAATTGGAAAATTGTCGTTTTCAGTGTACGCAATCGCAATCACTAGTGTATAAGTGACGAGTGCAATTCATATTTAATTTTGCAATTCACTTTTAATTTCGTATTCGTCGTAAACGGATCGTTATTCCAAGTAAATAACATAAGTAAATACAATTAGTTACTGTTCGACTAGAATAATAATAATAAAAAAAAGAATATTAACCTACTTCGACCACGTTAATTTAAGTAACAAACTAAAAATACACACTTGATCATTATTCAATAGAGTTTTTGTTAGTGACCCAATGTCTCCAAAAAGTTGTGGTAAACAAAGAAATACAACTACGGGCTGCTAATGTTGCTTGGCATACTGCTAATGCAAGAGTGTGGGTCGTAAGCATGCCAACTCTTGCTACCAATAGCTAACCTAGAAATACCAGAACCCTTGTTTTACTGCAACAAGCAATGAGCTTTTGGCCAGTCTATTACACGAAAACATCATGGCTATCAGCAAATTTTTGGATAGGTAACCTATAACAACTTAAAGGGGAATAGCAGCATGTGATGGTCTGTCAGAAGCAATTTRGGCGGGAAATGAACAGTGGAACCAACCTAGTAGCACCATAAAAAGAAGCTCTTCCCCAAGCTCATGACACATTGAAGCTCACCCAAAAACCCTAACAAAACTAAAAGTCGTTAAAAATGGTATCTCATTCAGAAAATGGAAACTAAACCCCAAATGAAAAGAAATTTGGAAAAATACCTATTGAGAGAGCAGAGTCTGATGAGATGGCTCCATCTGCTAACTCAAGAAGCCCTCCCAACAACAACACTGAAAACAAAGAGCCTAAGATGATTGAGTTCCAGAATGGCGAGACCTCCAAACTAACCAACAACAGTTTGATGAAGGAACTCAACTTTGGCTTCACCCCTGCCATGAGTCCAGAACCAAACCCGAGTGAAGTGTCCTCCGTCACTCTAACTGCAGCTAGGTTGGAAGACAATCTRAGGAAGGTGAACGGGTACTTTGCTCAATTTGACAAGATGGTTGGAATTGAGCATGAAGTCCCAGCACCACTGCAAGATCTWGGTCCTTGTAAGACCAAGATTACCTATGGAAGGCSTCGTCCTAGAGCAAAAGATCCATCCCCTGTGTTGGCTCCTCTTGCCAACCACCATGCCAATCCCCCTCGAAGATCCCACAGATGTTGGAGTGGAATTCGCCATGAATGCTTCCAACACCTTTGCTCGGGTATACAGAGAATATGGCTTCCTCATCAACACTGATCCAGATGACTTCTTCATCACGAAGGGCAAGAGAGTCATTGATGACTTCGAAACACCCCAACAAGCCATTGTGAGGCATGGAGACATACTGATTGCTGAAGGGATGGTAAAAATCGAGTTCTCTGCCTTATTGAAATTTATTTTGTTCATCTAAATCTTTCAGTGTGTGTTTCAATGATTTATTGCGGAATATTGGGTGCAACAGGGTTAGTGTATTGTAGTAATGGTAACAGTACTGTTTAGGTTGTGGTTATTTGCTTGGGTTCAATAATTTACTAGTTGACAATGTTCTTGCTATATTGTTGGCCGTTGTTAATGTGGTCATGCGTATCTAGCTTCATATAAGAGCATCAAGATTTAATAGTTAATGTTTAACTACACAAATAATTGCTTAGGGTTCAGAACAATTTTATTTTAGGGATGTGTGAATTAGCCCCTCACTAGAATTCATTGCGTGTAACAATAGGTTGGTTAACAACCGGTTTTCGTGTATGCATGCAGGACCCCCACCTGAACACTAACACACACAAAAGGAATATAACTATCCATCAGACAAAGGACAAGCGAGATGGCAAAAAGGTTGAGCTTACATTGCCTGAGGAAGCCAGAATTGTGGAACTGTATAGGAGGTGGGCTACTTTCATTGGCTACAATGAAGCAATGTTTGAACTCGTCCACAACAAGTACAAGCTGGCTAAGTTTGGGAACCTCAACACCCACAACATTAGAAATGGGAGTGACATCTACTGTGTTCGCCATCGTCCTGGGATTGGGTCCGTTAGTGACATTCAATCCACTTAAGYAGAGTCAACAAAGTTTGGGGCATTACCATTAAACCTGTAGTGTTTTKGAGTGGAGTTGGTTGTGGTTGCCTCAATTCAGTAGGTCTTAGTCATGCATCTAAGAAAGCTATTAGGAAATTAGTTAGTTATTATCTAATATGGAGATTACACATCGTTGTAACAATGAATCATGTCAAATTCATTTGGCTAGAATTAGGATTTAAGCCTTTGATGATCGAAAAATGTGTAATGTAACTGCTTTTGTGTGCTGCTTCAAGTGCCAAATCCAATTAATGAATGCACATCTAGTGTTAGTTTAATTTACATCCCCTAATGACAATTATTTAACTTGCAATTACAAAAACGAATATGTGTACCATAATCTGAGTTGAAAAATAATGCACAATAGAATAAATGACAGGTGAAAGGAAACATTAAATGGCTTAATTGTACTTCAAAGAATTATGTCTCAACAATAACTCATCATGTAAGGGAAAATCTCAGTTCTAATGGTACAGAAACTATTCTAAAACAAACATAAAATTATTGGGAAAACACACAAATCTAATATTAGACAAGACATTGGGGAAACAAGGATTTTGTAACATCTTTGCTTCATCTCCTAAGATAACTGCACGTGCGCTCCAGAAGCGAAAACTTCATTATCCGATGAAAAATCCATGTCTCTTGCATCTCTGGGATGAATCTCACCATAAGCTACATCAATGACCTGCACATTCACAACATCAATTGCTCAATATGAATCCATTCTATAGATAAAAAAACAACAAAGTTATAGAATCATGCAAACAGTCAAGAAGGTGCACCCCCGCAGCGCCTAAGTCGCCGTCAATACCACGACGATCATGCTGACAAGCCAGCTTCATTTCATGGTCATTCCATACCTTTATCCTAGGTCTAACATCCCACATCAGCGAATTTCTATCAAGACGGTCCAAGTAAAAAATCTGGACAACATGAAATTACACGTTACGATGAGCATCAACTAAAATACGACAACATAAAACAGGGTTTGGTAAATAACAAAAAAAAAACACAAAACTAACCGCAAGAAAAAGAGTGCATCCCCCACAACCTCCGGCAAATCCTTCGGAGTAAAACCTCCGTGAAAATCTTTTACCGCTCTCCATCAGCTTCCTCAACACAACGACACACCAATTGAAAACACGACTATTAGAGGCACATCTCAACGTAGGTATAAGATCCTTGCAAAACCTCGTGGACTGCGTGGGACAAAGAACAAGGTCCAGAGATGCCAACAAAAATAACATCTTGAATTCTTCAGATTCGGAATCATCAAAGTCCGACATCAGCCTRGACACTACACCACTAGACATGGAAAATCCTTTCCTTCGAACAACCTTCTCAGAACTCCCCTCAACACTACTCCAAACTTGACCATACCTCCGCTGCAAATCAGCAACCTTACACAATGMTTCCTCAGATGTGTAATTCAAAGATACTTCTTGTCGACCTCTTAGCAAACCCAAAATCAAACGTACTTACACACAAGATAATCGAAAATGCTTCCCCCCCCACATTGAGCATCTCATTGTAGGGATCAAGCCTCGTCATCAGCCAATAACATAGTGGACGGGGCAAATGCAGATTTACTAGATACAACATCCCCCCAAACCCAATCTCAGTCACCCATTTCCTCCTTCGATCATTAAAGGTTTCAATGATTTTACCAAATGTTTCTATGCGACAAATGACATTTGGTCTCTGCAKAGTAAAAAATACCAAAAACATAACAGCGTTCATAACCTCGACTAAATACCAACTTCATGTACCAGCTTTGAAACAGCCAGCTATAAAAATACAGCTAACTCACCTAACCCGGGATTCGTATCGGTAACGTAGCACCAACCCAGAGGTTTTCATTAAAGATCCCCTACTACTAGTAAGGTTCTGCGTCCAGTACACTTCAACAGCATAAGGATCATAATATCTAAATACAGCATAACAAACAAATTCATGTTTAATATTCACCTCAGCCGATTCGTAGTTCGAACGGTTACAACTGCTGCGTTTCTTCTATTGCATAAATAAATCCAGTTAGGAACCACTACACATACCTTGATTATAAAATTGATGTGAGTAACATAAAAATTTTACACCACCTTAAATTATAAGATAAACAAAACTTTCTTCTACATCCAGCTCGATTAACCAAACAAACTACATTAGAGCTTCGTTCTGAAACCATCAATGCAGAAAAACCTTCTTATTCCCCAATCAACAACCCACACAAAATTAACAGATACACCCGAATTGAACAACTAAAACGAATTTCAGCGAGGAAGAATTACTTCATTTAAAAGCACAAATGTTTATTAAATCACACAATTAATGCAATTCCCAAAACGGATGACAATAACAATAGATGGTATCTTCAACTAAATGGCTAGGGTTTCAACTAAAACAAATCAAACATGATTCAATTACACAGCTCAAGCACCGCGAGAACACAAAACTACCAAAACCAAACATACAACCACTACCAACATGAAACTACCAACTTAATGGCTAGGGTTTCGACAACAAAGATTCAATCTATTTTCATTTTCATAGTAAAACACTTACAAAAGCAAATAAAGCGGACCAAAACCCTAGAATTTTTCAATTACCACAATAACACTAAAATACAACAAATTACAACAAAGCAAAGTGCAATTATAAAACGGAGAATACCAATTATAAACAAGCTACAACAAAATAAAACCAATTACATACACACGAAACAGAATCAACATTCTTAAATAAAAGAGTGTTCACCTGCTTAAAAAATGAAGCAAACCGCATCTAGGAGAATCGCATGGACCATCAATACACTTCTGCTGTCGACTGTATAAAGAATCGGAATCAAGAGGGAGTAGCAAGAAGAAGAAGAAGAGCATTCAAACCTCCAAATACACGACAACTAAAACATTTGACAAATAAGAAGAAGGTGTATAACAACATAACCATGGTTAAAATTATGGAGTGCCACAATCTAACGACACAATAACGTGCTCACAAACAAAACACACACTAACATCTTTCTCCTCTACGGTTGGGGTATTATGACAAGTCTGCCCATAATTTTAAACACGAAATACCTAAAATACCCTAGGAGATACTTCGCAAGCATCTCCATGCGATATACCTGAAATTCCTCCTAAAATATTCCACTAAAGATACTAATATAATTCATGAGGCATGAAATTTATAAGCATGAGTGCATGACAACTACTATATAAAAATCAATAAGGATTATTGATTAAATCTGAGCCCACTAGCTAGTAAATGCAAGTGCTAGTACAATTAAAGATTAAAGAACGTAATATAGAAAACGCAATGCAATTCGACACTAACCAACTAAAAAGAGATAGGATATTTGTAGTAAACTTGCATAATATACAAGAATCATACTCGGCCAACAAAGGTACATTTCAGAAAAAWTTTGCCATTTCGCTAATAAACACTCGCTTTACTACTTCAATTTTGGATTTGCTGCAGTCCAATACTCCAATTTGCAGGATTCGCTTTCGCTAATTACACACCAGAGAAATTTTGGTTATAAGAGTCGTCATGGGAATTCTGGAAGTAGAGGAGACAAACGTGGGCAGTTAAATATTAATACTGGATGGGTTTTGCTTTGTTTTTTTTGGGAGGTTATGAATGTTATTAATTAGATTTTCTCAAAGTTGGTGTATTTATGTGAATGATTTTCTTGTATGAATTTCCATCACCACTCCGAACACATGGTTAATAATGATTGGTTTGGGTGATTGCACTTAGAAACCCTTAATCTTTGTTTCGGGATCAAGTTGCATTATGGTGACATAGGTATGAATCCTTTGCAAAATTTAATCACTTCCTACCAAACAGGATGTGAGGTGTTGAACTTAGGTGCCTTCTCTTTTACATAGTGTGCTTTTATTTTGGGTGAGTTAGCAAGAGTCGATAATAAACACGACTGTAGGAGAATAATTTTATGTACGAAGTATTAGACTATGAAATTGTGTTTTTTGTGCTGAATGTAAGACTAGACTATTTGGATAGACACTCTAAGATAGATACCCTCCCTATAAAGAAAATTGTGGTTTATTTAAATCAAATGGTTCATGTGGTCAAGTCCCTCCATCGGGATTATGGCTTTGGCTGTTGTTGTTGTTGTTGTTGTTGTTGTTGTTGTTGTTGTTGTTGTTGTTGTTGTTGTTGTTGTTGTTGTTGTTGTATTACCCTCTTTGTTGAAGTTTGAGGCTACCCTTTCTTTAAACAAAACAAAACAAAATGGAAAGTCAGCATTCTCTTTTTCCATTTGTATGTTGCAGCTAAGCATTTTTAAGCTACTAGTTTGTTAAAGAGCTACTAGTTTGTTAAGGAGAGGGAAACTATAATTTAGATGGGGGAAATAAATGTCACCCCAATTGCACATATCTATTGTTCTCTAGCATGTTCTACAACGATGCTGTTGTCATTCGCTTATTGGTTATGTTACAAATGCCTGTGTGCTTTAATCTGAATGCCTGCTTATTCATACTTTATCATATGTAAAAGAATTGACAAGGAATCTGAAGTTCATACTTTCCCTAAATAGATAACAGTATAACACATKTGAGAAACCCACTTTAAACATCAATGGGATTCACTGTTAGCATCAACATTTGGTCGTTTCCTTTTATCCACATACGTATAATAACCCAATTTACTTTTTTTTCTCAATTAGTAGATGAAAAAGAATTAACACCAAATTTGTTTCTGATACAACATTTAAAAGGACAAGAGGATCCAATGATGCAATCTGTTCTCAGCGAAGTTGAGAAGATGCTTACTCAAGGTCAAATKGATTTGCCTCTCAGTTTATGTTTTGTAACTACAAGAGAAGATGACACAAGTTCTAACAAGATATTACTTCATATATAATTTAAGAATAACAATTAAAATGTGATGAATTGAGATTTGTTCAAGAATTTTTTTTTACATTAGAATGAATTCGAATGTAAAATAAGATGTGAAATGTGATGTATTCCTACCGAGATGTATTTGGTGTGAAATATTTTTAATAAAATATTGCTATTTTTCTTGTCAGAAACCAGCATTTGCAAGCTGGTTTTATCAACTGACATGTCGGTCGCTAAATTGTTTCCCACTAGAAAAAGGGAGGGAAAAATTATTTTACCAACCGAAAATCGGTCGGTATTACCGACTGATTTCACAATCGGTCGGTAAAATAATTTTCCCCTCATTTTTTTGGTAGTCCAAAAACGGTCGGTATTACGGTCGGTACACTCTCACCGACCGAAATTCGGTCGGTGAATTATTTTTTATCGACGATCGAAAATTCGACCGTAGTCACCGACCGAAAATCGATCGGTAACACTCTTTACCGACCGATTTTCGGTCGGTGACGACGGTCGGCCGAAATTGTTTTTCTTGATGTGCAATTACCAAGAAAATAAATAACATAGCTTTGGTAGCACCTATATAAGATACATTTGTGCTTGACAAGTGATTGTCCACATAAAATATTTAGTTCAAGTACCTCCACCTCATATAGTAAAACTCAGGTATAACATTGTAGTGCAAGGCATAAAAAATCAGAATTATTACTCAGTAATTTACCTGAGTTCATTATTCTTTGCAAACAACTCTGACAAAATAATGGATAATATAGGCTTATGAATGCATTAGCCAATTGCCGATATTGTGTGAATGCATTAGCCAATTGCCGCTCACAATGATTAATGCTTTTGTAATGTAATTATTTGAGCTTATATATGCCTATTAACAGCTAGCAGCATGCAATTAAAAGACAGATTAGTGTGGTATACTACAGGTATGAATGTTTTTGAAGAAGTGGGAAGGAAAAAAACACTTGTTTAAATTACTTAATACTTTCTACTAGATCACCTGTAAGGCTGTAAGAGATAAACACATTCCTCATAGTATTTATTTCCTTTTGATTAAATTTCTTTTAGCCTATTGCAAATTAAAATTYAGCTACCATAACAGATAAAAAAGGACTGAACAAAGGATGATCAGAAAGCAATCATTAGTAGATTTCAGTTCAGCACAATTTTGTAATTTACCATCCTGCCTTTCTCCCATTGCCATGCCAAGCTCCAATGGGAACTAAATCAAGGGAGTCCCCCATTCTGCCCATATAATCTCGCTTCACCTGAAAGGAAAATTTCCATTAAATACTGATGCACTGTCAAAACAGAAATAAAGAGGCAAAATTAACCAGAAAACACCTTCAACCAAGAATTAGTACGTTTTGAAGCAAAGTAGCCAACATCAACATCCAATGATTTAATCATAATTACTTCACAAGATGACTGAAATGCAACTTCAAGGAAATCATTTATTTTTGTCAAAGTGGCTTCACAGTCTTCACGAGCTTCATCARCTTCTACCTAAAGAACAAAAAATTGCTATTAATAAAKTCCCTCGGAAAATTAAAACCCCATTAATAAATCAATAGATAAAATAAAGCACATAAAGTTATTTCTTTTGCATATTCAAAATAACCAGGTTTTTCCTCTTTAAAGACAACTTTCATGCCTGCATTTTTTAAGAACAAAACACACATTAAATTCAAATTAATTACGGACGAACAAATCTTAGGCACCATATTAATTGGATTAATTCAGTCACAATTATTCGGAAAGGTAGCGATACATGCATAATAGAAATCAACTCTTGTAGGAATATTAAATTAATACGCATTCTAAGTTCAAATCAATAGGCTCTTTGAATTCAATTATTATGATATATGGAACTACAATGAGACCGAGTAGAGGCCGCTACATGCAGGCTGATTGGGTCAAAGATCTAGTCCGTACCATGTCCCCGAACCACACTCTGGTTATTAGACCAAACAATGGGGCCATTAGTTTGGCACTAATATTTCGAGTGTCCGTGATTAACATGTATAAGCACAACGACGATCAACACACCCCAACGCACTCACGTGCAGTATTTGTGGCTCAAGCCCACAATTCAAAATCGACATAGGACGTAAGCCTGATAAGGGCACACATCTACAACTTGCAATACCAAAGCTCTAAAAAATCTCTCACACACATAAATCACTCACAAAACACAAATCTATCGAAAAATCCAAGGTTCTTAATTCTGTTGTAGCTTTCGGAGTTGTTTCTTTGCAAATAAGGTACAAATTCTAAGGCTATTCAATCTAATTTTCTCTCTTCTTTTTATTTTTAATATTGTCTAACATAATACATTGAGTTTTGTTTGATTTACTTTTGGTTTTCGACATGGAAGTCCTCGTCTTTTCATTCGTTCTTTCATTATCGCAATTGTTTTGATTGTTTTTGTCAATGCTAACAATCTCTTTTATTGTGATAAGCAATTTATTTAAAAGTCAAGCTTTTGATGCTCTAACCTTTGCTTCTCTTGCTTTGATAGAGATACAAGGTAAGATAATTTGTATATATTTGAATTTTAATCCTTGTATACATTATTCTTGTGCATATGACTCTTTTAATTGCTTAAACAAGACCGAAGTTTGCTTGAATCACATTAAATTAAGATTATTTGTTGACGACTATATTTTAGGCTCCRTATTAATTTTATTAATTTTAAGTGGTCGCAATTATTAGGTTAGGTAATGGTACATGCATAATAGAAACTCACTTTTGTAATAGTTTCTAGGGTTAGAGCATTTCCTAAGTATAAAATTGTTGTGTCGTTGTGTATCTGTTGAGGTGAGTTTGCACTTCACCAACAAGTCAACTGCTCAATATTGTTTTTAGTTTGGTAAGGGGGTGCCCCTTTGGTTATTGATTATATAGATAACCTCGCTAACGTAAAATGGCTCCTAAATAGTAGAGTTAATCAAGAAGATGAATGCATAAGGAAATGACCTTGTTGTGGAACAAGACTGAAGTGTAAACCAAACAAATACGAATAGAAACGAAAACCATCCATTATATAGACAGGGATAAGTATTAGACTACAATTGTATTACAAGGAAGGATGATTACCTCCATGTTCATAAAATTGGGATTAAAACGAACAAACTACTGATCCAATGAGGGATGAGCTACGCTACGCTATGCTAAGCTACGATACGCTATGCTAAAATATACTTTGCTACTAAGCCATGTGTGGCTAAAAGCGAAAAGAAGATAGATTGACGTTGTTGTTGTGTTTGTTGTTGTTTGTTCTCTGATCCGGCTACGTCTATTTATAGGCCTCCAAGGTGAAGTTCGTGAATGGAAGTTATTCTTCTTGACGGTTCCTTGCCGTCTATTTTCATATTTCGAATCCTCACGCTTCCCTCCGAATCTCGTTATCGATTGTATCTCATGGACCGTCCATTATTGGGCTTTATCCAAGTGGGACACTTCCATCACTTTTAGCATATCCCTAGATGACAATTACTTAGGAAATGTCACACATTGCCAGTCTCTCTAATGCTTCAATCAATGCTACTCACTTACTTCATTGGTCAAACTCCTAGAACTTAGTCAAAGAAAGTCAACTGAATATTTTTAATCCATAACAAATCGGCCCCTTAATTTGCAAGGGTGATATCACTTGAGTCCTTGCGAATAACGTTCCAATCGCCAGAGGACTTATAATTTTCATTTTAATGCTTTTTTTTTATAAGAATTACCATATAATCATACGGTTATAATTTTGTGATCATCCTTATGTTTGCAATAAAATAAATTGGAGAAGATAACTTTGGATGAGATAATGCACAATTAAATCGTCATGACTTCCAATAATTACATTTACCTTCTATTTAGAAATTACTTGGAAGCCAAAGTCATAAATTGGTACATTACCCCGTGTTTGGTCATTAACTACTGTTCATCATCAATGAAGTGTACTATACTTTGCAAATAAAAAGTTATTCCTTTTAGCAAAATATTTCCATTAATATCCATTAATAAGATGAAATTTCAGAAGTACAATCATAACATTGCAAGACATTGTTTTTTGACAAAAGATTCTGAAATAATATATACTAAATCAAGCATAAATTATAACATAATTCTAACATTTAGAGGATTTAGGAAACTAAAACCATGTCAGAACCATGTTTTGCACTAATTTCTCGACAATTATGAAAATGGAGCGAATCAATCGCTAGCCATCTCATAGTTATTAGAATAATCTCATCTTCATCGTCACTGCGGACACGCGCAACTGGCCGCGCAAACCTCGCCGATGTAGAAAATTGTTGTGACGTTGAAGAAGAAGTCGATGTTGATGATGATGAAGTTTTAAGAATAGGGGCTATCGCCTGTGAAATGGACGTCAATTTTGCCTTCGGAACTTCGTAGGAACAACAACATTTCCACTTTGTCTTTCCCTTCTTTCGCTTCTTGTCATTGTCCCTCTGTCGTTGATAAGTGTCAAAAATGGTAACATTTAGGAACTTTTTCTTCCTTATTTTGGCTAATTTATGTGTTTTCGATATCATTTTTACTAGCTTTTGGTTTGATTTCCACTCTGTATAGTTTTATTGAGTTTTTTGGRTTTTAAATAGTTTTTATAGGTTTTTAATTAACTTGATTTCTCTTCTTTTCTATTCGAATACACTCAATTGCAAGTGTTGTGAGTGTTTACAAGTTTTCTAAGCATGTCTGTACTAGTGTTGTGCTTCGTTACGTGTTGGCGTGGTTGTATTTGCGAAGGGTGAGTTTTAAAGTAATCGAAATTGTACTCTAACACCTTCTTCGAGCCATATCTTCCTGCACACTTTTAATTTGCAGGTGAGATTTTTTCGTTGGAAAGTAGACCCCGAGATCTTTCCAACGGTATATTATAATCTTCATGTTGAGCAATGAGTGCAAAGTTATAGCCGTTTGAAATTAGAGCAATTGARTAGGCTAAAGTAGAGGCAAAAATGCATGCACGTGCATCGAGGCTATCACAAGCACTTCTACAGGCGCCTGTAGAGGTCTCCTCCAAAACAGAAGAGAAAAGGCGCGTGCACGCATCAAGGCTTCCACACGCGCCTCCMCTTAGTTGCACGCGCTTCCACCCTCGCGTCCCCACATGTGCCTGCACACATATCCATTACTAGTTTTTATAAGTCTTGTTTTGTGTTTTTTTTCCTGTCATTCATACGCTTTTCTATTGTTTTTTTCTTCTGTTTTTCAATTCCTATTTTAATGGTTGTGTTGGTATGTTAATAACTTGTCCTGATTTTTCAATTCGTTGCTTTTCTTTTGTTTTTTCAATTCTTGCTACCTAAGCTGTATTATTCCTGCTATGTTTCACCTTTGGATTTGTTCTAGTTTCTGTTTAAGTTTCTGCTTTGTTTCTTACTGTTTGGCTCTCTGCCTTTGTTGTAATGAACCCTTTGAACCCATTTTTGGGTAGTTTTTAATTCAATCTCCTTTTAGTTTAATAAATTAAAGCTTTATGTAAGTGTTCTTGTTTTCTGTTCTTTATGCTTTTTTATTTTTCTTTTTTGTTCCTTTCAAAAAGTATACATTTTTAATAGATTAAAGGGATATACTCGTGCTTTTTGATAGATTAGTAGCATGTTAAGGTTAAGTTTGCCAATTATTTTATCTAATCAATTATAAGCTTATGAAGTTGGTTGTTACTGGTTCGAAAACTAATATTTTTATTCATGATCAGCTGGGATTTTCAAAGAAGATGCAAATTTCAAGTCTCTAATTGACATAATCATACCAAAGGTATCTATAAGTAGTCATTTTTAAATTATGTATTGTTTTTCTTGCCCATTTAAAATTACTAATTTATTATTTTATTTTGCTGAAATTTATTGGGAAAAAACAGATTAAAGGAGGGAAGTCATCATCAAACCTTAGAAAATTTCAATCGAGAAAATAGCAAAATAAAAATAGTGGTATCTATTCCGCTCTCATCTAATTTTGGCTTGTCGATGTATGTTTTTCTATTATTATTGGGTTATTTTGTTTGCGTTACTTAGATATCATATTTGTGGGTCAATTTTTGTAAAATCATTATCATAACCTGATATGGTAGTACCTTATACATTATTGTTCAAGAAATTTCATGTCTGATTTTTCAAATATGAATGAAAGTGACTATATTGCAAGAACATAATTACTAAAGGCGACAAGTCGTTTGTTTATTTAAATAAATTTATTTATTTTCATATCGAGATGGATATAATTAGATCATTCTATCTCATTATTTAAGTCTTTAATAATTTTATTGTTTCCTTAACTTAGGAAATGACTTTAAATAAAACATGGATGAAAGCAAAGAATCGTTCATCCGTTTAGTATGTAAATGGTGTTGATGGTTTTCTTGAATTTGCTCTGTCTAATAGTAGAGAGGAGGATCAGAAAACAACAACCATTAGGAAACAACAACCATTAGGAAACAACAACCATTAGGAAACAACAACCATTAGGTGTCCTTGCAATAGTTGCCGAAACATTCTATTGAAAACAAAAAGTGACGTTGATATGACTTGCTCAAGTGCGGAATATATGAGAAGTACACCTTTTGGGAATTTCATGGAGAATTATGTGATGATGTAAGTGATGACGAAGATGACAATACTTGTGAGAATGAAAATGATGACTTCGGATTTGCAATGTTGCAAGATGCATGKGGCATAGCGGGATTGGAGATGGATGTAGACGAAGATACCGATAATGATAGTCACCATATGCCCGAAGAACCTAACATAAATACCAAAAATTTTTATCGCCTCTTGCAAGACACTACAAGAATTTCGTGTAAGGCCGATCGAAATTATCGTCCGAAAAAAATCGGTCGGTATTACCGATCGACACCGCCGCAGTTGGTCGGTGTAATTTACCGGTCGATTATTCGATTGGTATTACCGATCGATTTTGCAATCGGTCGGTAAATCCTTTGAATTATAAACCTCCATCCGCATTTTTAATTAAAAAAAAACAATTCCCAAAAAATCACCGACCGAATATTCGGTCGGTACATCGATTGATTTAGAAATCGATCGGTACACCGACCGAATATTCGGTCGGTGATTTTTTGGGATTTTAAMCCCTATCCTCTGTGTTTCTATTTACAAAAAAAAAAGAAATCAAAGCATTTACCGACCGAATATTCGATCGGTAAATGTTTTTTTAAAATTAAAAAATATTATTTTCCCTCACTCGACCCCTTTCATTCGATCGAAACCCCTCTCTCTCTTTCCTCACTCCTCACTCACAACTCACAACTCACTCTCTCTCTCTCTCTTCGAACCTCACTCCGCGAACCTCACTTCGGCGACCCCACTCTCTCTCTCTCTCCTTCCTTTTCTCTTTCTCTTTCCCTCTCTCTCYTTCGYTGTGGTTGTGCTGTTGCTGTGCGTGGTTGCGCTGCTATGTGTGGTTCCCTCTCTCTCGATCTCCTCGTCGTTGCAGTGGCTGCCACTCCACCACCGTCACTCCTCTCTCTCACAACCGCCTCTCCTCTCTCTTGGTTAGGGTTTGAATTTTTTTAAATTTTTTTTCAATTTTCTRCAATTATTTAATTTTAAAGTTTATTCTAATTAATTTTTGTTTCATAAGTCTGAATTGTGGTTTTTGGCCTTGATGTGTGTGTGTGTGTGTGTGTGTGTGTGTGTGTGTGTGTGTGAGCGCGTGCGTGCGTGCGTGCGTGCGTGCGTGCGTGCGTGCGTGCGAGTGTTTACGTTTGTATGTTTGTATGTATGTAATTACGTATGTATGTTTGTATGTATGTAATTAAGCATGTATGTATTTAAGTATTTAAGTTTTCAATATGAATATAGGCGCAATATAAAATTATTATATAGTTTGTTGTATATGAATAATGATGAAAATAAACTTCAATGTTGTATAAAATAAGGAAATATGATTGTTTAGGCAAGTAAAACTCACGAAGGGCGAAAATAGCTAATTTTCAACCAATTTCGTTCCCTAAACGACCGTAGGACCCTTACAACTWCACAAACTTCCTCGTTCTCTGTAGGTTTGGTTAATGAAAATAAGCTTGAATGGCGTGTTTGAAATTGCGAAATGTGATTGTTAGTTGAAAATCGGGGAAGCGAAAACTCATAAACAGTAACTTTTATATATATATATATATATATATATATATATTATATATATATTATATATATAATTATATATATATATATTTTTATAATAATATACATATATATATATATTAACATACTATATATTAGACACACACACACATGTGCGTCACATAAAAAGCTTAAAAAGAATTAAAGAAAGGTAGCATAAGCATAGGAGTGAAGGACCTTGAAGATGTTTCAAGGCCCAGAACTGATATTTTTAATGCGCTTAGAAAGGCTAAAATCCAAATGAAAAGGAGGTGAAGCGTGAAGTGGATTGTATAATAGACACACGATCAGACAGCGCAACTCGGGATATAGTTCATCGAAGGGTGAATCAGTTTGTTGCCTTCGCTCAGCAGCACCCCACACTTAATGACGGGGACAAGATAAAGATGTCCGTGTTTTCGTTAAAAACTGAAAGTATTTAGACAGTGCGCGACTTAAAGAGTACAACATTGTAATAAGAAGCGGTTTTCACTTCCGAAGCTATGTAGATGTTATGTCCAACGGTAAAAAGGGCGGGTAGAGGGTCCCACCTGTCTCCTACTCAACCGAATCCCGCCCTTTACCGGAAATGGTTGTGGGATGCTTTCGGGAATGCGGGACCAATCGTCCTTGATGGACAGCAAATACGACTGAAGAAGAACCAAACACAGAAGCCAAGATGTTCTTCTGAGTTTGCTCAAGGAACCGAGCAACCGTATATTATGGGAGCAACATCTCGGTGGAGATGGCCTTCTAGAATGATCAATTTGACAGTCTGAAGATACAACTTGCCGGACAGTGTGCTAATATGTATTGGGTCATTGTTTGAGGATGCCGCTCCTAATGCAACCAAAAAAACTCAGTGTACACCTACTACACACCAAAGAAGTACCTCACGGATTAGAGCTTCCTCCAGCGAAAGATACACGCATGCCCGAAAGTTGCATGCTGTATTGGTTAAGGGCATGTCCGAGCTTAATAAATGTCTCAATTGCGAGTCTGATGGTACACAGAGGACTTCGAAATGAACTTTGGTCCGCAAGCTTTCTGGTGTATTCCAATACAAAGCGATTGCAAAGGATGTTTTGCACTAAAAATTGCTGAGTCTAGTACATGGCATTCTGAAAGTCGCATCGGCGCAACGGGAACAGGCTCACCCAAGTGACAGTGAAGCTTGAAGCATTTCGATAACCTTTACGGACTTGCATCCGAAGCCTCGAAATTGTCGACTTGGTTGCCCGATGTTTTTCCATTTTCGAGAACAGTTCTGGAAGCAACTCTTGTTGTGCCTATTCTCACCCACCTTACAACATCGTCACCGCATTTGCTTAAAAAAACATTCATTTTCCTTTCCCTTGCTTCCCTGGGCCAAAAAATCCGAAGACTACTTGGATGTCTACATGCACTTTGATTGATAGCTGAAGCAGCTGTGGTCGTTAGGGTCCTTAACGTATGAATCTTCAAAGAAGCCAACACTTCAATCTGCGCGCAGCCGGTGTTGTGGACTATTAGCGACTTTCCACATATGGTTGTTTTCGGGTGAGACCCCTCTCGTTTTAACTTTGTCATTTTGCAGGAGAATAGTAAGGCCTTATTGCTAAGACAATGGTAGCAAGTATCATGGTTTTGCATTGTCATCGCCAGTTTTAGATTTCGACCACCCTTTCCGAAAGAAATAAGACAGCTCTTTTATAAACAGAGGGTAGAAAATGATCGGCCTCCTCGACTTCAAGTCAAGTGAGAATTGGGGCAGATTGTAGACTACCGGGTCATCTGAGGTCCTGATGCTTTAAAGCATTGAGAGAAGAAAAAATGATGAGATTAATAACAATCTTGTATATGGCTTTGTAAATTCTAACCAGTCATCATGTCTGGAAGCCTAATGGTGTTCTAATAGGACGTGTCCTAAGGTTTGAATACTAGTAATGGGATAGAAATGTGACAAGATAGGAGCGAAAATCCCAAAAAAAGCCAAATGGCCTCACTAAAGTAATATTTTTTGGTAAAATGTGTTTTTTGTCGTTTCAAACGAGTCAATCAACGTCTGGAAGCCTCTTGGTGTCTAATAGGAGTGTATAGGTTTGGAAAACTAGTAATGGATAAGATGTGACAAGATCAGGACGAAAATCACAAAAAACGCCAGAAAGGTCCTAAAATGTCAATTTTTTACGTTAAAAATAGTCTTTTTGTCATTCTAACCGAGTTAATCAAACGTCTTGGAAACACCTAATGGTGATCTAATTAGAAGCGTGTGTCTAAGGTTTGAAAACTAGTAATGAATAGGAAATGTGACAGAGAGGAGCGAAAATCACAAAAGAGTCAAAATGGGCCTAAATGTCAACTTTTTTTAACGTAAAAGGTGTTTTGTCGTTCTAACGAGACACTCAACGGTCTAGGTAATGCCTTAAATGGTTTAAGGAGTGTCCTAAGGTTTGAAATATAAATGGATCAGAAATGTGAAAGGGAGAGGATAGGAGCGAAAATGCTAAGAAAATAACGTATAATGGCCTAAAATGTCAATTTTTTACGTTAAAATGCGTCTTTTTCGTTCTAACAAGTCATCAATGTCTGAAGCCTAATGGTGGCTATTAAGCGCTGTGTCTAACGTTTAGAAAAACTAGTAATGGATAGAAATTGAACAAGATAGGAGCGAAAGATCAACAAAAACCCCAAAAATGGCTAAAATGTCATTTTTTTGGTAAAAAGGTGTTTTGTCGTTCTACTAACCGAATCATCAACGTCTAGAAACTAATGGTGTCTATAGGACTTCTCTAAGGTTGAAAACTGTAATGATAGAAATGTGAACAGATAGGAGCGAAAATCACAAAAAAACCCCAAAAAGGCCTAAATGTCAATTTTTTTGGTAAAATGGTGTTGTTGGTCGTTCTATACCGATCAATCAACGTCTAGGAAACTAATGTGTCTAATAGGACTTTCTTAAGGTTTGAAAACTAGTATGGATAGAAATGTGAATAGATAGGGCGAAAACCCAAAAAAAGCCTAATAAAGTATGCGTTAGC
>SNQN01004685.1:28087-45802 GCA_008642245.1 Bassia scoparia | reverse complement strand
CTTATTATTATTATTTGATTGCAGCAGATTTCTCTCTTCATAGCTTAAATGCCCAATAAATGGATTACAGAAATTTGGATCTCGTAATCTCATTGCAGTAATGCAATCATTCCCACTCGTCCTTTCGAAGAACCGTTATTAATTGAATTCCAAATGCCAACAATAAGTGAATATCCCTATAAATATACTACAGTTTCCACTATTTGTATAGATTAAGATCGCGTTTAATTGATCCCGGCTAACATCCGTAAGTAGTCGAAATTAGTTCTCTTAGACGTCGTAGCTTTTTTAAGTAGAAGGAGCGGGCTGATCTTAAAAGCGAAATTTATTTCTGCCAAAGCAGTAAACAAATACTTTCTAATTACGAAGTCACATATATGTAGTCCTAAGGCATATATAAACATTATTGGTAGTAGAGAAACGAAGTTTGGAAAAACCCGAGTGAGACGAAAATGGTGCAAGTTTAATGTGCGCGAGGTAGGGCGCGAGCAGATGTTTGACCGAGTCAGCTTTATGAAGGAGTGTTGCGGAGTTTGGTAGGAGTAGCTTTTCGTTTAAAGCATGGCATATTATCCCCATACCACCAAGTCTACAAACACGCAATACTTTTGAAAAAGCCGCGCTGCTTAACATATCCCAGCAATATATTCGTCCACCTATCCAAATTAAAAAGATATCTACTTGGTACATTTAATGGCCCTGGTTTTGGTCCGCCCGCATGCGCCGGCCAGGCTTGCAAGGATACAGGGCACCGCGCACATCGAGAACTTTGATTGCATTCCCTTATATCCCACAAAGTTCCAATCAAGCTAACCAATTGACACAGAGTTGAGTTTCGTGTGCAGTCTGATTCCATATCAATATACACTTCAAAGGATGAGTTTCAATCAGTCATATAAACTCTTTAATAAGGTCAAAATTCTATTATCTGCGAAGTTTTGCCACCTTGCCACAAACATCGCTATCTTCATGACATGACTTAAAAGTAGCACAAACAATTGACACAGTTACGATTCTTACAACCCCAATTTCTGAAAGCATAAAACCCCCTGTTCTAAGGGTCATGCCAGCAATGCAACTCTCCGTATCTTAATGTAAATCAGATACCGACGGGGTCTGCAAAAAGCCTAAACAAGTATACAGTTGTTATCAGAGTTCGTGGGAGTTCATTATGCGAAGCCAGCTATAACAAACATATGACATCAGCTCTTATCTAACAAACAAAATTAAGTGTAAACAAAAGCCGCCTTCACACTCAGAACAAACTCCAGATTTATTCATGCGATACAGATGTAGACTAAGATCGGGGCCCGCCCTCGGGTTATTAAGGCCGAGAATTCTTACCAAATAATTGAACTTGCCAACAAATGCCCGTGTTGGCTCCCAGTTGGATAAAAACTGATTGTGTAGTAAGCGAGACCCTGACGCGTAAGATGCCCGTACTACAGGAACTTAGTCAAACATTATATCGTACTTACCTTCGTCTAACCTTCGTTCGAGATTCCAATCGTCAACCTGAGATCAGAGACCACCACAAAAAAGCGACCAAGGACAGCCAAGAACTGAAGATTAGTTTGAGCCGTTAGAGAAGTATTTGGCCCTTCTCGCTGAAAACTTCTCTCTCTCCTCGTTCTTTGCCCTTTCTTAGTTTGCCTTTCCGGCTCTTGAGGGCCTGAAAAATAAAGGAACTACATCGCGCGGAAACCCAAAAACAACGCTTACAGACGTATAAAACCACAACTTGCAGGTACAAGATTCTGTTGACACATGTAGCAATAGGAGGTTGACACGTCACACGTGACATAGGGCCCTTTGCCACCTTGGACTCACTTGTACTGTCTAACCAAACAAAGACGCGTATCATGTAGATTTCAMATGCCACATCATCGTKTGTGTTTAAATCCAGTACTCCGTATTGTACTAATTGAGAGTCTATCCACACCACAACTCGTCACTCGTTGTTCTCTCATTAAAAAAATTCGCCTATTTTTTGCCTTGCGTGAAATACTGTATATTTTTGGATTAAGAAACATTATACTTTTTTTAACATGTGATGGCAAACAAAAACTTTCAAACTTTATGAAAGTCAAAATATATACAGTAGAAATTTAAATTCCGATAAGTATTTAGTTTTGGGAAAAACCATTAAATAATAACAATTTATCCCAAAATAAAAACTCTATTAGTCATTTTTATTTGTGCTGAAGTAATGAAAGAGCTTTTTGTGATAATTAATCAAATTGCTTGACAGAGTTTCACGATCTGGGCTCAGAAACACCTTTTCCTATATTTTTACTTGACAATTAAAATATTATCAAGTTGCAACCATGTTAGATATYATGTAATAATTATTATTATGTGAGTAATAAATTGGAGAGAGAGTCCTATAAAATT
Organism: Bassia scoparia; assembly: GCA_008642245.1. Lineage (NCBI taxonomy): Eukaryota > Viridiplantae > Streptophyta > Magnoliopsida > Caryophyllales > Amaranthaceae > Bassia > Bassia scoparia. The sequence continues at coordinate 43,408 of SNQN01004685.1, read as the reverse complement.
AATGTCTTAATGCTWCATTGACCAATGAAAACTTAATATGGGAAGGATTGCCAACTCTCAATATCATCAATCATTGTTCATCCTTAAAAGTGGGATGAAGAAATGTGTAAATTAAAATGTGCATTAAATTAATTTAATCATCTAAACAAGCCATTAATATACTTGGTGTATAATTTAGATGTTACTCCATGATGTAAAATCTAATTTGAGACATTAAGTAAGCGAATAAACAAAAATGTTATATCCTAAATGTAATTAAAAATGATTGGGAAATTCTACGATATACTCTTGTAAAAACAAGTTTTCCACAATATACCCCTCTCTTTAGAACTGTCCGCAGTAAATCCCTACATAGATTAATTTGTACARGTTATAACCTTATTGATTGCTAGTTAATGGGCTTGGTTATTTCTAACCATACTTTGGTTAAGATTTATTTCAAAAAATAAAAAATAGATGCTGCTAAACCGTACTGATCAAAAAGGCCAAACCGTAATGATATGAAATTGAGTTATCTTCTTGGATATCAACTTCTGCTATTGTAAATTGCAATGAATTATCTCAGAATTGCAGTCCAAATAACACAACAATATCAGAAAAGTATCCACAGTTGCAGTGCAAATAACACAATAAAATTAGAAAATCTCAATAATTGCCAAAATCTTGCTTCAATTAATTCATTAATCCAAATAATTGTACAATCAGAATCCAAATTAATCTACAATTTGTCTACAATCAATCTAAATTAATCTACAATCTGTCTACAATCTATCTACAAACAGATGTGATTTACTTCTCTTTCAACACAACAATCAGAATCGAAATGGAACAATGCAACAACAGCAACGCAACATCTCTTTCAACTCATCAACTTTGATTTGTCCTTCAAAGCTCTGATTTGGTGTTCAACATCTGGAACAAAGTAGATCGAATATGGCGAAATCCAAAAATTACAAAAAATCTAACTACAGGGTAACTCAAAATCCAAATGCTAGAAACTTATCTACGGTCATCTTGAAACCAGAAATCCTCATTTCTTCCAAAATTTAAACAGTTCAAGTTCTTCCTTAACATGCTAACCATTAAATCTTATCTCGAAGACTAATTTGATAACACTCGTGAAACAAATGTTCGACTCGAAGATGCTTGATGCTGAATATATCCTATATACGCAGTATAAATCCACAATATATGCATCACCCATGAAAAAATAAGCCAATTCAATAGCAATGAAGTATGATTTTCAGAACAAATACGCCTTCATTCAATTTCAGGAATCTAATAAACTTTATTAACACCAAAAATCAACCAAGTTGCATGAACCATTGAACTTGCTCTCAATACACAGCAAAAGGGCAATGCATAAACAAATAATACAGCAGGAAAGCAATAAAACCCATTTCAACAGTGTAAATTAGAAAACCAAATTTCAATCAATCTAAAAACAACCCATTATCAAATAAATTGACTTTGAAATGAAAGCAATACCTGAATCAGGAAAGTGGAATGAAAGTATAAATCAAAAGAACACGAGCAAATTGAGATAAAAGTAAACAGGAAACAATTAGGCAACTAGTAGGAAGCCAAAGCAAGTTTTGTTGTAACAAGGTTAATTTTCTTGATTCTTCCATTTAAAATGAGCTTGCTTTCTCAAATCAATGGATGAAAAACAAACAAGCAAGAAAATATTCACCAACAAAAAAGCGAAATGGGGTTTAATTAAAGCAAGGATTTTTGTGTGAATTTTGATTTATGGAGGGAAATTAAGCTGAGATTGGTGAGTTTGCAAGAAAGAGGCTAAACTACAATCACCAAAGAATTTTCAATAAGTGCTCAAACTACTAATGTCTATATCTCTTATTTTTCATTAATCTCGAAAATCAAATACGCTATTACTAAACAAATTTCGCTCTAAAATTTAATTTTTTACCTACTTTATTTACTCTAATATTAATAAATTATTTTTTTCTAAAGTCAACTTTCATTACTTTATCAATCTAACTTATTCCAAAATTGTCTTTTCCAAAAAAAAAGTTTCATTCACACATTTACTCTTTTACCTAACTTACTTAAATTTTTCCCACCGTGTCAAATTGGTATGAAACGTCTAATAAAAAACGGTGAAATATATAAAAATAGAAAAAAAATAATGAAGGTTAATAAATGTGGTTTGAGTAAATTTTATTATAGTATCGATACTATACAAAAAATTTTTCTAGATAAATCCTTATTTTCAAATAATTACAATTAAATATAGATTTTATTTCGTTTAAAAATTTATATTTTATATTAAAAACCGAGCATATACTCGGAGATTGTCTATTTTATAAATAGTGCGATGATTTAACAATAAATAAAAGAACTTATTCACTTTATTTCTTATTTCTTAAGTCCTTCATTCATCAGTTTTAGTTTATTTTAAAAATAATATCATACTATAGAATAATTAAAAAAAAGTAGAAAATATTAGGTTAAAATTGTGCAAAAGGTATTAAATTTATAAGAGTATTTTGAACTAATACGGAGTACATAAATTTTGTAAAAAGTAATAGAAATAACGATAGTTTAAATTTAAAAAATCTATCTCTATTATATAAGAAGAGAAATAGTGTGTGTCATCAATCTATAAATAACTCACTAAAAAATCAACAATCAATCAATTAATACTGGAATATTGCACGAAATTTAACTGTCGCTTAAAAAAATCAACAACCAAAATATCAATTAAACAACTTATCAGTGTAATATTAAGCAAATTAATAATGGAACTATTTTTAAAGAATTTAAATTGACATTAAAAACAGTTAGATGAACAAATAAGAAACTTAGAATTGTGGTATAAATAATAAATAAAAAACTGTGTGATTAACTTGCTAATTTATCTATTACGGATACAAAGAAAATTTTAAAACGCCCAAGCAAGCATCGCGTGCCCTAAAAAAAACTAGTAACTTATATACTAAAACAAAATGATGCTGATGCAATAATTGACACCATCTATCTCACCATGTCAAACTCACATCGCCACGATGATGTCAGCAACCATTAACTTTTAAAAAATACTTAAATTTAAATACAATAATCTATTTTTTTAAAAATTAAATTAAATTAACTATAAAATTCAAAGATACAAGTAAAACCTCTTATAATCTTAGGAAGATGGTGTCCCCCCTATTAAAAGTCTTTATACCCTAATGAATTGAAGAAAAAATATGAAAAATGTTGTCTAAATTACTCTTTTCCTTATTATGTGTATTAAAAAATGAAAATTGTATTTATTATGTAACTTAATTAGTGAAAAGTTTTTAAATAAAGAATGAAGCATTAATTGTTTATTTTGAATTTCAAGTTCATATTTAAAAAAAACGTTACAATTCAATAAAATTGTATTGCTAATTAGCTATAAACATTTTATTTTGATACATACTTATAATTATTTTTAATTGATGAAATACAATTTTCATAAACTAAGCACGCATACTCGGTGCACATAAAAAACTAGTTATATATATAGCAAGGTGGAGCAATGGTGTCCCCCTATTAAAAGACGTAAATACCCTTAATGATGTAAAAGACTTAATTGCCCCTTAATTAAAAAATATAATTTCTCTTTATTTTTTTGTACTTTTGTACAAATAAAAAGGAAATTTAATTAATTGATGTAAATGCATTCAAATAAAAAATACATTAATTACATTGACTAATTTATTCCATTGAATCACTAAACATTGCAAATTATTTTTTGAAAAAATTTAATTAATTAGTAATTCAAAATAAATACATTAATACCATATACTATTTTTTTCTACATGAATCAGAAATTTAACATTGCATGCAAATATTTGAAAATCATATGTTGAATTAAATATTCATAATATTATGTATTTCAATAATACTATTTGTATGTCAATGTAATTAATCATTTAATCTCGTTTGTAGAAGAACCAATTGAAAGGGAAAAAATTGCATCGAAAATTTGAAAATCATAATAAACTCACCCGCCATTGTTAATTTGAAAACTATACCCAATTACATGATTTTTTTTCTAATTACAATTTGCTTAATTTAATTTTAAAATCTACCACACGCATCGCGTGCTTATATGTATGTTACAACTAACCTTATAGTATATAGATGTATTTCCCCCATAACGTAAAAACTTTTTTAAAAAATAATGCAAGCACGCATCGCGTGCATCAAATACGTAGTAGTAATATATTATATATATAAACAACAATGAACATTGTCACTGCTATATATTTCACCTTACTCTTCAATTTGTATTTATTCTTCTAACACACAACTATAGAAGGTAACAAAATAATTTTCATCCAGATTTTTTAAATTCATATTTAAATTAAAACTCTATCACTCAAATAAGTTAAATTCTTTAGCAACTTTATTTATCTATCATTATCATTATAATAAGTAATTGACAAATTAATTAATTATAAAAAATATTTTAGAAATAAATTATAAGTCTGCGTCGCCACGGAACTAAACTAATTAAATACTATATGTTATTTTGCACGAGCCTTTAACTGTGTTTTTTTTTTTTGGCTTGAACTAGTTTTAGTTGCTAACAAAAAAAAATATTTATTTTTAATTAAATGTCACTTAAAATTATTGAAATTATTAATAAAAAAATCATATATTGTATCAAAATTTAAAAAGGGTTTGAACTATAAAAATCATTTTCCTACTTTCTCTTTTTAAGTAAACTTGCCAAAAAATATTCATTGACTCACAATTCTTCTAGATTAACTAACATCTTATTATAGTCACACATTAAATGTTAATAGTCACTTTCATAGATCTATTAGGACTACTTAAACCCCTATTCTCGTCAACTGAATTTGCTAACTAACCTTATTTTTACTAAACTTAAATCTTATTGATACTGAACTGAACCTTAATTTTTACTACTTGTTTTCTATGAAGCTGAACATTTTGCGAACTAAGCTGAACTTATTTTACTGAAACCTTAACAATTTCTTAAGATTGAACTTATTTTTATTGCAAACTAAACTTATTTTTACTGAACTGAACTTATTTTTACTAAAACTGAACTTATTTTTACTAAACTGAACTTATACTACTGACCGAACTTATTTCTACTGATACTTATATAAATAAGTTGACCAGAACATGTCTTAGTATTCCTTTTGTTCCCTCGTGTTGTCATGTTTATTTTAAATGGAATTTCTTAATGTTTCTCTTGTTATAATCATATAACTTAAAAACATTCTATAAATAACAACGGCATCGCCTATTGAAGCTTTTGCAATGTGCTATACTACAATATATCCGCTCTATAGGTTAAGAGAGGGTGAAGGTTTCCCGTCAATGCTACATCGGAAGAACTGATCTATAGAGGAATTTGCGGTGAAAGCTTAACACTCTTGATGCACAAGTTCTTAGCCATTTGTCCACATCCGAGCTCCTTAGCAACTACACAAAGGAGAATAATTCTTCTCTGATTATCTCCATGATCTGATGCATAGTAAGTATATGTTGAGGATTGTTAAACAATTAAGAAAGTTAATTCCAAATAGATAAAGTGAGGGATTTAGTGAGAGATGCTATGTATGTAAAGTCTCTATGGGGTATTTATAGGCATTTGCCTCACCCCATGGGAGACTAGCTGTGTGACACTTTCACCATATACATCAATTGTTGTGTTTTTTATTGCTTAAGCGTATACAATACATGTTTCTCGATCTACTTTAGTCTAGTTGCACTGCTCAATAAATTGTTGACTTTCACACGTGATGCAATAGGTCAAAAACTTGTGCACTTTGAAATAATGGTTAATGCCGAGACAATATGATCAAAATCGGTTATGAGATGGATGTTGAAAATAAAATCTACATTGAAGCATGAAGAGTGCATGACTGAGTTCAAGGGGGCATTGCAGGTGTGTTCTTTCATATTTCAAATCAAATCAAATCAAAAGAGAAGATTTGAAGTATTTAAGAGGATAGAAACAACTACAGAGGTTGACCTAATCCTTGTGATGTTTGTCAAGCTACAGAGGATCAATATCTCTGAATAATTACATGTACAAATCGGAGTACATTGCAGAAAACRCAGGAGCTGAATAGGTCACTCTTTCTTGAATACTCAAATAGACTAGCCAACTTGAGCTTTAATCGAGCAAGAATCTGTAAGCTAGCCAAGTAGCCATAGAATTTATTGCACTGACCAAGAAATATAGTAACTAACCGGTAGAGCCTGAAGGGCAATCAACGTGTGTCCAAGAAATAAAGCATCCAAACTACTGGGCCTGCCAAAAGGTCATATCAAACCAAGCTGAATCAGTATTGACAGTCATCCTGTGTCTTATTAAAAATAAATTAATCAAACTGCAGGAGCACCTGTCTCCAAAGAGGTAAGAGCCCTCTCCCAACTGAGTTGAAAGAGCTCCATATGCTAAGTTTGCCTTCTCATAGATCTGTAAGAAGTTAAAAATCACATATATAAGAGAGCGGGAGAGATTAATTTCTGAAAGAGAAGATGTTTAAGCTTTATGGCAGGGGTAATTGGACTATCTGCCCACTCAAAGTTCATAGCAGTGCCCAAGTTCCTTATACATTGCACGGAATMTAGAGCCAAAAAAAAAATCATGTACAGGTTTGACTGTTTGAGAAGCGCACATACACAAATCAGAAGAGAAAGATAACAAAAAAGGTTATACCTCAGTTTCTATTCTCTCAGCATTCTCATTGGTGATCCCAAGACGGCGTTTCGCAAGAAGAGCTTGTTTAAAGTAGAGAATAGTTCCAATCGGCCATGGAAGATCAGAGAAATAAATTTTTTGTACAGCAGTTTTGTCTGAAGCTACCCATAACTCATATACAAGAGCATCCGCAAGCCAGCTGCTGATCATTGCCTTCATTGATATCCATTCAGGTATATTGCAAAAATCAGAGTCCAAATCAGCAATGCCATCTACTCTTAAGCAATCAATAACCCCACCTTTCTCATTGTTGTAGGCCACATAAGAACCAGATTCAACAAATGGAATTTGATCTGAAAAGAAAAAATTGTGCATTTTGGATTGTGTGTATGAGAGAGAGCTTCACCCACAAATACGATACAAGAAATAGCAACTGGAACATCACAAAAGCATTGAAATGGGTCCAGATATCTTTTATACGTCATCAATTTGTATGGATTTTTGAATATGACACCCAACTACCCAAGTTAACTTCATCTAATCAAAAGTACATCAGTTATGTTCAAAGAAAGGCCAATACAATTTATAAAGGCTCGCCAATAGGCCAGGATCATTAGAAGTGATTAACATGGAATGTCTAGCATTATTGAAACTCAAGCTACATACTCTATGAGAGGCAGGAAAAAAACAAGAGCTTGGTTTCATTACAATACAAGGCACATAATAAGCAGATTGCTCTTGTTTCTAGTAGCTAAAGAAAAGATACCCTAATATAAGGCCAGCGCCAATAAGTCAGGATGAGTTGGGGATAAGCATATTGTCATTGTACTGCTTCACAAATGTCACTGCACTGCTCATATTATGGTAGTATGAGGAGGGAGACTAAAGAATGGGAATGAGAAGTGGCCAGTAGGATGAAATGGTTATGCAAAAGGATGAGGTCATTGAATCTACAGCTTAAGCTGCTAGCTCTGAGCTATGCAGTGTATGGATTCGGCAAAAATATAGATTACAAGTTATGTTCACGAAATCAAATTTAAATATCCTCGCAGGCTCGTATGATCTGGTCCATTACTTCGAAAGTTCCAAGCAGCCATTACTTCGAAAGTTCTATCAATCATGATAGTATTAGACTCATACAATTTATAAATCAGATTTAATAAATAACCGAATTGGTGCCAGATTATGACAAAGGATTGATAATGTGCTGAAGGTCCCATTTTGTATAACCATTTTTGTCATGTTTACCCTGCTACGTCGAAATAATCAGAAGTTAAATGCATGGTCCGGAAATGAGATTGACATGAGCTGAGACAGTATTATTCTCAGTTGTAAAAAATACATTGAGAGTTGAATTATAATATCTATTAATGTTTTTTATGTATTTCAATAATACTATTTGTATGTCAATGTAATTAATCATTTAATCTCGTTTGTAGGAAGATTCAATTGAAAGGAAAAAATTGCATCGAAAATTTGAAAATCATAATAACTCACCGCCATTTTAATTTGAAAACTATACCCAATTACATGATTTTTTTCTAATTACAATTTGCTTAATTTAATTTTAAAACTGACCACACGCATCGCGTGCTTATAGTAGTTACAACTAACCTATGATATATAAATATGATTTCCCCATAACGTAAAAAACTTTTTTTAAAAAATAATGCAAGCACGCATCGCGTGCATAATACTAGTATAATATATATATATAAACACATGAACATTGTCACTTCTATATATTTCACTTACTCTTCAATTTGTATGTTATTCTTCTAACACACAACTATAGAAGGTAACAAAATAAGTTTTCATCCAGATTTTTAAATTCATATTTAAATTAAAACTCTATCACTCAAATAAGTTAAATTCTTTAGCAACTTTATTTTATCTATCATTATCAATTATATAAGTAATTGACAAATTTAATTTAAAATAATTTTTAGAAATAAATTTAATAAGTCGTGCGTCGCACGGGAACTAACTAATTAATACTATATGTTATTTTGCACGAGCCTTTAATTGTGTTTTTTTTTTTGGCTTGAACTAGTTTTAGTTGCTAACAAAAAAAAATATTTATTTTTAATTAAATGTCACTTAAAATTATTGAAATTTATTAATAAAATCATAATATTGTATGCAAAATTTAAAAAGGGTTTGAACTATAAAATCATTTCCTACTTTCTCTTTTTAAAGATAAACTTGTCCAAAAAATATTCATTGACTCACAATCTCTAGATTAACTAGACATCTTTTTAGTAGTCACACATAAATTGTAATTCATTTCATATTGAGGATTTTAGGACTACTTAAACCCTATTCTCGTCAAACTGAATTTTGCTGAACGTAACTTATTTTTACTGAACTAAACTTATTGATACTGAACTGAACTTATTTTTACTGAACTTGTTTTTATTTGAGCTGAACTTATGGAACTAAGCTGAACTTATTTTTACTGAAACTTAACAAATTTCTTAAGGATTGAAACTTATTTTATTGAACTAAACTTATTTTTACTGAACTGAACTTATTTTTAACTAACTGAACTTTATTTTTACTACACGACTTATTACTACTGAACCGAACTTATTTCTAACTGATATTATATAAATAAGTTGACCAGAAATGGTCTAGTAATTCCTTTGTTTCCCTGTGTTTGCATGTTTATTTAAATGAATTTCTTAATGTTTTCTCTTGTTATATAATCATATAACTTAAAGACATATTATATCACATAACACAGGGCATCGCCTATATTGAGCTTTTTGCAATGTGCTATACTACAATATATCCGCTAAGCTATTATAGGTTAAGAGAGGGGTGAAGGTTTCCCGTCAATGCTACAATCGAAGAATGATCAGATGGAATGTTGCGTGAAAGCTTAAACTTCTTGGATGCACAAGTTCTTAGCATTTTTGTCCAATCCGAGTCCTTAGCACCTACACAAAGGAGAATAATTTTTCCTGATTAGTCTTTCCTATCTGATGCATAGTAAGTATATGTTGAGGATTGTTAAACATTAAGAAAGTAAATCTAATTCCAAAAGATAAAGTGAGGGATTTAGTGAGAGGTGCATGTATGTAATAAATGTACTTCATGGGGTATTATAGGCATTTGCCTCACCCCATGGGAGCTAGCTGTCGTGACACTTTTCACATCTACATCATTGTTGTGTTTTTTTTATTGCTTAAGCGTATAAATACATGTTTTCGATCTACTTTAGTCTAGTTGCACTGTCAATAATTGTTTGACTTTCGACAACATTTCCCTTGACACAGAGGGCGTTGCCGTGGATCGCAATAGTGCCAGGCCAGGTTTGAATCCACGCGTGTAACATCGCTAGACATCAATGGGTCCTCCTTTTGGCCACCTAAACCTTGGTACTCACCTATGATAGGCTAGGTCATTGAACAGAACACCACATTGTGACGCAGATGATAAAAATGTAAGTTTCAGGCAAACACTGGAAGTTGTATCTTATGCCAATAGATGATCACACCTCAACATCACGTTCTGTGGTTATAAGAGATGTAGCAGTATCTGGAATGGTAACCGCTATCTCAGTGTGACTTATAAGCAATGTTTGTCTGAAGTCTATCTCGACACAAGTATCAACTCGTCTCCATCTGATAAGATTCATCAGTCTGTACGAATTCAATGAGCAGTTTTTAAAATGAATAAGTAATCTTATTGCCTGAGTGTAAGCGTGTGAGAAGTACTGAGTATATTTTTGGATTAGCGAAACAACAATTTTGTAAACTGGACTCTGCGAAATGTATATTTTTTAACATGTGATTGGCAAAATCCAGATTTACAACTAATTCCTAGCAATTTTGTCGAAATTTTCAGTGCACGAAATATATATATTTAAGGAAATGCGGCACCGTGACTGAAATTTAAATTCGATAGCTGTAGTATTGCTTTAGTGATGTTGTGTGGACAATAACATTTAAAGCAATTAACTAATCACATACTCTATTCGGCGGAACTTTACTTCTTATGCTGACAAAAATGAAATATAACACATCTAATTAGTCGCGCACATTTACTTTATTTGTGCTGACGTTTTTAAGGTGAAAGTGTACATATGAAAGTGGTAGCGAGCTTTTTTTCGTGATACCATTTAAAGGAATATTACTAATGAAAGGATTATGCCCTGTCTGCGAAGCAAAATCAGTTAATATGAGACCAAGAAAGTTTTGAAGGCACTGTTTCGTTCCCCTACGATCTGGGAGGTCTTTAGCACACACAAACAAGCTTGTTTCCATAGGTAAGTTACCAGTTTTTGTATCGATTGACGAAATATAAAACTACGTTCAAGATACCAGCTTGTCAGTAGAAACATAAGTTAGCATGGTAGTGTTAAAGTTTCGCGTAGTCCCATACTGAAAAATTCAATTAATTGATAAAGATGCTGATAAGTATTTGAAATTATTGTGAGAGCAAGACGGTCTTCCTTATTAGGTTTTCTTTTGAGGCTAAATGCTGATTACGAGCTATTTGACGTCTAATGCTTCATTGACCAATTGAAACTTAATATGGGAAGGATTGGCCACCTCTCAATATCATCAATTCATTGTTCAATTGGCATCTATTAGGCGTAAACGTGGGATGAGAATCCGTGTATATAATATTAAATGTGCATTAATAAATTACATTTAATCTCGTAAACAAGGGCCATGTAATTAACTTGGTGTATAATGTTTAGATGTTCCTGTCCATGATGTAAAATCTAATTTGAGACATTAAGTAAGCGAGATAAACTAAAAAATGTTATATTCCTAAATGTTTTTTTAAAAAAAAAAAATAAATTAAAAAAAAAAATTTAAAAATTGGGAAAAGTGTCTACGACCACTTTATCTCTTTAAAAAACAAGTTTTCCAACATATATACCGGCCTCTCTTTAGAACTGTCCGACAGTAATATCCTACATAGATTAATTTTAGCTTACCTATGTTAAGCCAATAGACAATCCGTGGTACTTGATTGCTCTATACAAATCGGCTGTTTAAACAACTGTTGCCGTTAGATGTATTTCATATAAATAATAAAATAGATGCCTGCCTACAACGCGTACTGACTGTATCAAAAAGGCCAAACCGTAATGATATGAACATTGATATGCTTGCTTGGATATGCAACTTCTGCTATTTCTTAAATTGGGCAATGAATTAATCTCAGAATTGCAGTCCAAACAAACCAAATTAACAAAAGTATGCGCACGATTGTCGGCAAATTAGCATAACTAACACAAATAAGAAATTAAGAAAATCTCAAATAATTGCCAAAATCTTGCTTGCAAGATTAATTACGATAATCGCAATCTATTGTACAATCAGAATCCAATTATCTTAACAATTTGTCTCATATCAATCTTAAATTAATCTACAAATCTGTCTACAATCTATTCATAACATAACAGATGCTGATTTACTTGCTCTTTCAACCAACAACAATCAGAAATTCGAAATGCGAACAAATCGCAACACAGCAACGCAAACATCTCTTTCAAGCTCATCAAACTTGATTTTCCTTCAAAGCCTAGCTGTTGGTGTTCAATCATCGGAACAAAGTAGATGAATATAGGCGAAATCCGAAAAATATAGCAAAAATTTTTCAAGCTTAGCATGGCGAAATTTGGAGCTTTGAAAAGACATTGTCGTTACAAAAAAAGGCAGAATTTTGGGAAGAATTGAAATGAATTTGGAGGGGATTGGTGTTCACATGTGGCAAATCTCTGTCAATTGCAATGGTTGTTCAGAATCCGGGCATTGTATTTTGGGGAAAGTAATAAAAAACCCTTATTTCTGATTGTGGGAGATTTATAATTTTTTTAAAAAAAAAGAGATATAAGCTTAACCATGGGTTAAACGATATTATGCTGAAATTAAAGAATAATTAAGAAAAATTAGGAGAGGCTATTACAATTAAGTTGTTAATGTCATGGGATTTATTGTGGACAGTTTTATAAGAAAGGGGTATGATTGTGGATAAACCCGCTCGTTTTACAAGGGTATAGTCGTAGAAATCTCCCACAATAGATTTAAATTGTACATTAAATAGAAGTCCTAATCCATATTATACAGTGTAACTAAAAACACCTTATCAACTATAACCAATATCATCCTTTAGAAAAACATAAACCATATGCTTGGCTATTGCATGTATTAATTAAAAAAATATATTATATACTTGTTCGTATGTAATATAATGATCAGATGATATCTTACCAATAAGCAAAAGACAATATAAAACAAGTGAGCTTCTAAGCATGCAGACAACCTTTCTTCCTCGCACTACCCTCTTCTCACAACCTCACTTTGCTGTTTTTCTCTAGCGCGGGTCCCTAAGGGGGCTCGCTGACAATCGTTGATGGAGTTCCGTCGATTCCCCCTGTTTTCAAGTGGTTCACGCGCATCTTATAACTCTTTCTACAGATCTTGCAGACGACATGCAGGCGGATTAGATAGTTTCCTTCTGCCGTCCTACCTTAGCGTGACTCATCATGACTTGTTTGTCGATTTTGAAGCCTGCGGTGGTTTACTCACTAGTTTTAGGGCCTGAAGAGTTTGATTTTCAAGGTCACCTTTTTGGGTCCGATGCGCGTGGTGACTTTGCTAATTTAGTATTAGTGCCGTGGTTCGTTTTTATTTGACACAATCTTTGTGAGATTAGTTGGTTTTTTTTTTCCTTTTGTATTTTGTTTAGTTTGTTGATTCCTGGGCTGTTTCGCGGCCTGTTGAAGGGCTTACGTGGATATTTTCCATTCAATTGTTGTCGTGCTGTTGGTTTCTCGTCTCGTTATTACGGGTGTGATCGGGGGGGGGGGTGTAAGACTCGGCGTCTCACGAGTCTCAAATTCTTGAGGTGGTTGCTGGGTTGGAACGGTTCTAGACTTCGTGCTACCCACCAAATCTGACTTTGGTTTGGAGGCTGTAGTTTTATCTGATCTGTTTTCATGCATTGTCGCTGGCGTTGAGGCGGTTCTTACGTCAATATATTTTATTGGATACAACGCTCTAGGTCCTTAAGTCTGTTGTCGCAATAAGTTGCCGGCTCGTGTGGCCTCTTAAATTATTTTATTTTTTTGTTTGCGATCTAGACACTCCTAGATTTTATCTTATGGAGTTAGGTTTATAGGTTGTGTGTTGATGGTTTATTACACTTGGGCGAAGATTTGATCGTTTCAATCGATATTGGGGATATTTTAATTGCTCCTGAAAGCATGCATTATCCAAAAAATTTACCATCAGTTATTAATGCCGTAAGTCTGCATGAACTTCACGAAAATATTGCTTGCGGAGTGAAAATATTCTTTAAGGCTTTTTTTGTTGGTTCAATATTTTCAAAAATTTGACAATCGTAGCTAATGTATTCCTGTTCTTTCAGTTGGATATGGGTATATTGTTGTATTTCGTCAATTGTGTTTATGTGTCGAATGGATTGTAAGTGTCGTTTGCTTTGTTTCTATTTTTAATCCGAAATCTTTAAGTTTTCGGCGGGGTGGCAAAAAAAAAAGAAGTGGTTAAATAATAGTTATTAAGAACCTAACAGGGTGGCGCGTCTAATCATGAATTATCGGAAAACAAATGTGAAGAATCATTAAATTGTTTTAGACTTAAGTTTTAAAAAAGCGGGATATTTGTTGAGGTGAAGTCATTGTTAAAAGCATGAATATTTATATTTTCCAGATAAAAACATACGAAGTAGTGAAAAGTACTATATATTGGATTTGGAGGGGAATTTTCAATATTAATTAGATCAACGACATGTTATTTTTGGAATGATTTTTTTAGTAAATGTGCACAATTTATAGAAACTTTTTAATACAATTATTTGCAACGCAACAAAATGAGTGTAATGAGAAACAAATGAGATTTGTGAAATTGGTCATTGATTAGAATACTCATATCTTTGATTTTTAGGAAATTTGGGATTGATTCTCTTCACTGTCCTTGATATAAGTATTAATTTATGTGAATATCAGCTACAAATATATTACAAAGTTAGGCATAATGGGTGGCCACATGCATTTGTGGACGCGAGACTTCGCGCTTCAATTTAGAAAAAACAAACAATAAGATCATTTGTTTAAATTTGATCAATCGCTTCAAAGATCCTTCACAATATTTAGCAATCTCGTATGAAGTACAGAGTATAATATATACTTTAATCAATCTTATCATCATAATAAAAATCTGCTTATTTGTCATTTGCATATTGATTTGTTTTATATATTGATAATTGATTTGTCATGTGATTGATTAACGTTGTCTCACTCTATAAATTAATCATTATTTTTGTACGTAGTTGGCAACATCATTTATCTTATCCGAGGACTATGTTTTTGTTTGGTTGATTGTTAAATTACCAACTAATGTTTATGTGGTCTTAAGTCTCTATCTCTCACTTATGAATGAAATGAATAATATAACAATGGACATCTGAGCTATTAGCGTAAGGTGAAAATGTCCAGTGCAGAAATTATCATGAAGGAACGTGAATCACTCAACGCTTGTTAAGATATTTATGCTATTTAGCGATAATATTATATAGTTAAATTGTCAAGAATTTTCCCCGCGAGACTTACACATCTTCTCGATTTCTATCAAAAATAATTGTTCAGCACGCGTGATGTA
>SNQN01004685.1:4108-28062 GCA_008642245.1 Bassia scoparia | reverse complement strand
TTTCTAACTACATGGTAACTCCAAAATCCAAATGCTTAACACTTATCTACGGTCATCTGAGAACCAGAAATCCTCATTCTTCCAAAATTAAACAGTAGTTCTTTCCTTAACATGCTAACCATTAAATCTTTATACTCGAAGCTATTTGATAACACTCGTGAAACAAAGTGTTACTCGAAGATGCTTGATGCTGAATTATATCCTATATACGAGTATAATCCACAATATATGCATCACCCATGAAAAAATAAAGCCAATCAATAGCAATGAAGTATGATTTTCAGAACAAATACGCCTTCATTCAATTTCAGGAATCTAATAAACTTATTAACACCAAAAATCAACCAAGTTGCTGAACCATTGAACTTCTCTCAATCACAGCAAAAG
Organism: Bassia scoparia; assembly: GCA_008642245.1. NCBI lineage: Eukaryota > Viridiplantae > Streptophyta > Magnoliopsida > Caryophyllales > Amaranthaceae > Bassia > Bassia scoparia. The sequence goes on along the minus strand of SNQN01004685.1, from coordinate 27,675 downwards.
GCAATGCATAAACAAATAATAACAGCAGGAAAAGCAATAAAACCATTTCAACAGTTGAATTAGAAAAACAAATTTCAATCAATCTAAAACAACCCATTATCAAATAAAATGACTTTGAAATGAAAGCAATACCTGAATCAGGAAAAGTGGAATGAAAGTATAAATCAAAAGGAACACGAGCAAATTGAGATAAAAGTAAACAGGTAAACAATTAGGGCAACTAGTAGGAAGCCCAAAGCAAGGTTTGTTGTAACAAGGTTAATTTTCTTGATTCTTCCATTAAAATGAGCTGTTTTCTCAAATCAATGGATTGAAAAACAAACAAGCAAGAAAAATATTCACCAACAAAAAAGCGAAATGGGGTTTAATAAAGCAAGGATTTTTGTGTGAATTTTGATTTATGGAGGGAAATTAAGGCTGAGATTGGTGAGTTTGCAAGAAAGAGGCTAAACTACAATCACCAAGAAGTTCAATAAGTGTCAAATGGTTATTTCATATAGAAATATGTTTACTGAATTAAGACTATTCAATGTCTAAATATACTATCTTACTAATTATTCAAATTAAATAGCTTTACTTAAATTTCTTTATTATTTTTATTTATTTAAATCAAATAATTTTTTTTAGATTCATTATCATCACTTCATTCAGTCTTTTAAAAAATTCATTCAGTTCATTCATTCACATATTATCTCTTTATAACACTTACTAAATTTTTTTCACCACCGTGTCAAAATGGTGTATGAACATCTAATAAAAAACGGTGGATATATAAAAATAGAAAAAAAATAATGAAGGTTAATAAATGTGGTTTTGAGTAAATTTTATATAGTATCGAGTATTATACAAAAAAAATTCTAAGATAAATCCTTATTTTTCAAATAATTACAATTTAAAATATAGATTTTATTTCGTTTATAAAATTTATATTTTATTTAAAAACCGAGCATATACTCGGAGATTGTCTATTTTATAAATAGTGCGATGATTTTAACAATTAAAAAAAGAACTTATTGCACTTTATTTCTTATTTCTTAAAAGTCCTTCATCATCAGTTTTAGGTTTATTTTAAAAATAATATCATACTATGGAAATTAAAAATAAGAAGTAGATAAATATAGGTTAAAATTGTGCAAAAAGTATTAAATTTATAAGAGTATTTTGAACTAATACGGGTACATAAATTTTGTAAAAAGTAAATAGAAATAACGATAGTTTAAATTTAAAAAATCACTCTATTATATAAGAAAGAGAGATAGTGTGTGGTGTCATCAATCTAATTAAATAACTCACTAAAAATCAACAATCAATCAATTAATACTGGAATATTGCACGAAATTTAACTTGTCGCTTAAAAAAATCAACAACCAAAATATCAATTAAACAACTTATCATGTTAATATTAAGCAAATTAATAATGGAACTATTTTTAAAGAATTTTAAAATTGACATTAAAAACAGTTAGATGACAAAATAAGAAACTTAGAATTGTGGTATAAATAATAAATAAATAAACGTGGTGATTAACTTGCTTAATTTATCATTACGGATACGAAAAGATAAATTTAAAACGCCAAGCAGCATCGGTGCTAAAAAAAACTAGTAATATATACTAAAACAAATGATGCTGATGCAAATATGACACCATCTATCTCACATGTCAAACTCACATCGCACGATGATGTCAGCAACTCATTAACTTTTAAAAAATACTTAAATTTAAATACAATAATCTATTTTTTAAAAATTAATTAAATAAATATAAATTCAAAGATACTAGATTAAAACTTGTTAGCAAAATCGAACTTAGGTTAACAAATAACAATGTCACGTGTTTCTTTCTATAATATATATAATAATATATATATATATATATATATATATATATATATAATATTATATATAATATATAGATATATATTATATATATATTAAAACAACATGAACTTGCACTGCAATATATTTCACGTACTCTTCAGTTTGTTGTTGAGGTTCTGAAATACTCAAGGAGGGGGGTAAATTGAGTATGATTGACGATTACCAATTTCTTTTGCTTTTGACCTTATAATGAGGAATCCAGTTGGGCTGGTTCCAACGCAGCGGAATGTAAATAAAGCATTAAAGAACACACAGTATTTACGGGTTCACCCAAACTCTGGGCTACGTCCTCCTACCCTAAGCTCCTTTTATTAATCCAACTCTTGAAAAACAAGAATTGCTCACCTACTGTTTCCCTACTCCGGGAACCAGCACACCCCACACTCAACTCTGAATGTTTGCCTCGACTCACGCACCTCGTAAGTCCAACTTGTGTTTGAACTCACAAACACTCTCCAGCGTCAACCCCTCTGCTGAATGCCTTTACAGAACAATCTTCTCTCTTATGAACAACTTCCTTTAAAGCTAAGTGTAAGAGAATGTGTTTAAGCTCGAACTTTCATGCTCGTGTATGACTCAATGATTAATGGACTTGTGCTTTTTGTTTTCTCTCAAGTTTTTTTCTCTTTTTAACCGTGGAGAGAGTTATGGAATATGGATATAGACGTATATATGTATAATTGACTTAACGCCTAGTTTCCATAAATCTATTATTCCAAAACAAGGCAAGAGTAGTTTTTACGGAAAGTTATTTATCTTGTTCGTCTTTATCCTAAGATTCTGATCGAACATATATACTCCAAGTTTTAAGGCAACATTACACATTATCCATCTATAATTCAGTGCAAATAATCTGTCAAATTCCTTTAAATATTTTAGAAAAATCTCTCTCGGGTTTTATTTTTGTATGTCAGCAAATCAAACAACAACATTGGACATGCATGCATGTGATGTAGCCATCCTATAACATGCTTGACCAAAGTCCAAAACACTATCCAAATCCAACTACAAAATTGGACAATTGCCCAATTGACCCCTTACATTTTGGCACTAATCTGGTAATAACTTCCAAAAAAAAATAAAATATCCCCAAATAAATATATCATTATATTAATTACGGAGTATCATATTTATCAAATACTACTCTCCTGTTTTCTAGTCGCTACACTTTCTATTTATATAAGCAAGTTTTATATTACATACTTGCTATATTTTCTTAAACAATAGTTTTGGCGGAGTAGTTTTTTTTTTCTATCTCATTTCTCAAAATAACATGAATTTTTTTAATAATAATTATGAGTTTTGGCGGAATTTCAATGGTAATAACGTGTTTTTTTTTTATCTCAATGATAAGTACGAATTTTTATTTCATTCCTAACCGTGATTATAAGAAAGATTTTCCATTAAAATATTAAATAAACATTAAAAGTCTACAATATAAAAAGCGAAACGAGTAATTAAAAAAAATCGAGCAGCGCAGTACAGTAGAGAGTGTGTGTGAGTTTGTGAGCAAGTGTGATAAAAGATTCAAGAGTTACGTGTCATGCACAAATTAGCACTATCCTTTCAACATTTGATGCCAATTTTCTACGTTAGCTTCTTTTACTTTGCATTTGTCTTTTAATGCCCAGAATACACCAAACTTGTTCAATTTGTCCTAAATCTATTATTTTAGGTTTATCCCTTTAAATCTTCTTCTTCACTTTTCTCTTCTCTTTTGTAGTAAATAAATTTAAAAAAGAAAAAAAATAAAATCCCTTTTGTTCAAATAGCTCCTTTTTTTCCTTTTCCCCATTAATAATGGGGGGACCCTTGTTCAATTTGTTTATGTAATATTTTGATTAAATTTATAATTGAAGTTAAACTAAACTTAATGACCTTTGAGAGACTTATGTGTCCAATTATTGATTATATTTTTTCTCTCTCATAGTGGACTTCTTCTCATTTTTCATCTTTCACTCTGGAAGATACAACAGAGAGGAAGGTTTTCTAGGGTTTTATTGGGTACTTTGCAACTTCAGTGATTCTTTTGGTTACTTTGGTAAGTGGGTTTTTAATTTCACTTCATTTTAGCTTTTGGGTTGTTTTTAATTTTGGTTATTGATGCTTTGATTTTGAGTTTAGGGTTTTGCTAATTGGTATGCTCTGCTTCTGTTGACCTTTCAAGATTATGTCTTTTTTGCTGCTCTTTGTAGTTTTTGATTAGAAATGGCTGTTGGATTTCTGAAATTAATTTGGGTGTTTAATTGAACTCTGTTTTAGCTGATTTTTATGCTTTTTGACTGAGTTTGATGCCTCTGTTTGTTGAATTTGTGCTGAATAAAAATGAGGGGTGGGGAACTMGGGAAGTGAGTAGAGAAYCTCGAAACTGTCTCTCCGAAATCGAATGTTACGAGTATTAGGGTAYATAATCAAACTGCTATATGTGTATCAATTGTTGGATTACTAGTTTATTTTTGTGTATTAACATTCTCTCGTTCTTTCTAGATAATGTTAATTGGCRTGTTTGTGTGGATTTCCTTCTCATTATGTAGCTGATATGCTTTWWACATARRGTTSCRTTTCGCAATCTCCTTGGTGTTGATGCCAAATATATGCATTGAATCTATCCTAGAATTTCCATTATTAGGTTTTGGGTGGCCAAGAGCTCAATGCTCAGGATTGCTCACTATATAGCAAAACCTCTTGTTTGAACTAGGAAGTTATTTGGGCAATTTATCATGGGGTTCTATTATCAAGTGTCAGTATGGGTAAAGAATTATGTGAATGATTGATGTTAGCCATAATTGTGTGTTTAAGTAAATAGTTGAGCTAATTACAATTAAGGTGAGGAGTGAATAATTATTTGGCCACATGATTAAGTTTTGATTTGTTGTTGGAAAGTCATATATGCTATTGCTGGGCATGAATAGACCATTTTGGGTGGTCGTTGGGACGCAGAAATGGGAGGATTAGCTTATTGCTATATTCTTTACTTAGTGTGTTTAGCTCATTCGAAGATTTCTACCAGATTGACTCATCACGTTGTTATGATATTCTTGTGCCGCATGCTCGAGAGCGCAACTTATGAACGCATAAAGACTAGTTTCGTTATGCCTGCCATGTCTTATGGACACATGTTGTATTGTTTTGGGCAGAGTATGAATTAATATACAATTATTGGTATTTAGAGGGATTTTTATTGTTTCTTCTTGGAGTAGAATAATTATTATGTTGGATAGGAATGGGCAACTGAGTGTTACGCCATTAGAATGCGTATGGCACGGGAAATTGGGGCTGCTCACTAAGGGGGGCTGCAAATTTTTCTTCAACTAAGATGGCTGTGGATGAGGAGGCGTTATATGCTAAGGGTCATAAAACTACCATGGTGGGAGGGGATAGCTGATGTTGCCTATCGAAGTGGGAGTGCTTCTCCCTAACATGGAAGGCTCCCTCCGCAGGCCATTAGAAATCTTATGCAGCAATTTCAGGATTTAGTACTAATATATTGCGCAGCCTAAATTATGACATAACCGAGAATCCAGAAGGGTCTAGTGGGGATGTTATGTCTCTTACTTCATCTCTATGTTCAATTACTCTTCCAATGTCAGTTTTGAATCCGCCGTCTCATCACTTCTGCCTGCCTCAGATGTTTATCAGTCATTTGGCTTTCGGTCATGGTCAGGCAATAAGTGGTGATTGTCTCCTTACCGACGGCAGCAGCGATAATTTCTTACGTATTGATTCTGGTGGCATGCCTCACTTCAACGCCCACAGGAAGGAAAAGTCTGAAGACGATGCATGAAGATTTTGCACGCCTACAGAAGCGCTTCTTCTAGATGAGATATATCAGCAGCCAGAACGAGGCTCTGCTGCATTGTCGAGGGAAGGGCGGCAGAGCGAGTCGATCGCTTTATGCAGTTTGGCCCCGCGCGAATAGGAATAGTTGGGGCCTGACCTTTCGGTTATGAAGCGTCGATGAATGTGTCCGCTCATGTTGTACTTAAAGCTGCTTTAGCTATTCCCATATGTTTGAGAATTCGTTGAAGATCAAATTCCGAATTTTTGGCGGAGTTCTTGTTTTCCTGTTTGATGGAGGTTTGCTGTACATATTACGGCTACTCTTCTTTGGTTTTCTTGCCTTGAGTCTCTGATAGGGGTGGTCATTTGTATAGAAAAGGTGGTGAGAATGTTGATCAGTGAGCAATAATGTTTTGAACTCCTAGTACTGCGTGACACCTATTATCAATGCGCTTTAAATATTCTCTACAACGAAATCGTCTTTAGATAAAATCCCAATCAGTGCACATTTCTTTTAATTGTGTGTAAAATAATAGGCGAATGGTGCAGTTTGCAGGTGCCTTAGTCTGCACTGTTGGGATATTAGCGATGTGTTACCGCCTGGTATAATTTGTGAACTTAATTGTGTGATATTTTTACATTTAGTCTAGAGTGTATCGGTAAGGTTGCATCCAGTCTGCAATCCAGACTTGCTTTTAGCGAAAGGTAATAAATGGCTTAACTCGTTTGGGTTAATGTTATAGTCAGCCGATTTAGTTGTTGAAACTTACTGTTCATAATGAAACCATCACATTATTTCAGGGGAAATCTTAGCATGTATGTCGTCATGCAAAACGGGAGCAGCAGGTTGTGTTGGAGGCTGCATAACGTCAATGCCGTTTTATCCCCGTTATTTGGGCTTCTGAGTTCCCGCTTTGTTTGCACTTTAAATGGTTGTGTCAAGCCCACACAAGTTCAACTGAGACCAGAGAAGAAGGCCTTAGAGAGGAGTTAGGGTAGTTACTCCGCTCGCACGCTCTCTCGCAGAGAATATATTTGTGTGTATTTGTCGGTTGGAGATTGCCCGCTGATGAAAACGTCTCTCGTCGCACGTACGGTTAAGGTCAAAGGGTTTTAAGGTATTGGTGTCTTAAGGTATTATCACTGCATTGTTGCGAAGTTTCGAAGGTCTTTTGCAGGTTCTGTTTTTTTGTTATTCTTAATGCCTTGGAACCTCAAGTACGCTCCTGTTTCAGCCCGTTAGCATGTTATCATCCTGCACAAGTGAAGAGTATTTGTGGGAATTTTAAGTAGATAGTAGAGAGTTCGCATTGGACATTATTGGGATAAAGACTTTCTCTCGATGATGCAACCGGAGAGTCTAAGAGACATTAAGACAGTTCTAGTCAAGATCGCAGATGATGAACTGGTTTCACATGCGAACCTCTCGCGTTGCATTGAGTTCATCTATCTTATGATTCTAGAGCAGGCTCACCCGGCTGGGCCATTCTGAATGCTGACGCACATGCCCCAGCACGATGTACGTACTGCTTAGTTAGCTGGTACATGTCTCCGAAGAAAAAAAGGCTTGAGTTAGAGGAGACGAAAGTGCGCCTGATTTAGCTCTGAATTGACATGTAGTCTAGATGAATACATAGCAACAGAAAGAGAAAATAGGGGAGCATTTAGAAAATAATCATTTGGCTGTCCGAAACATATGGAGAATCATATACCATTGGAGGTTGCTGAGGCAGTGAAACAACGGAAAGGAAGTATACTGTATCAAACTAGCTTTTATTGTTCGACAGGGACAAAACTAGATTGCAAGTCGATACGAAAGTGAAGGTTAGAGTATCGCCATGTTGTCAGAGCTCTATGCGCTCTGTAACGTAAGACTTTCTCTACACGCCACAATAGCGAAATACATTCTCTACTGCTTGCAGAAGCTCTCACCATTGAGACCCAAGTTTTATTACGATGGGGAGGCGAGGAGAGAAAAAATGCCGTCTCTACAAAGGACAGAAAATTTTCAATATGAGAGTGTGCTAGAGGCAGCTCTCATACTAAGGTTTTACTCACTGAAATGAATTCTTTCAACCACAGCCGCTTTATGTGGTCTAATTCGTCTCCCTGCGCGCCACGTCTACATATATGCCGCATCCAGCAAGTCCATATTATGCTGCGTCGTTTAAATAATCTCAAATGAGCTGGGCATCAGATATAATTTCCATGTTCGCTGCAGTGTATTGGAATAGGGGGGCTATATGAAATCGACTTTTACTGTATGAAGCAATAGTGGCAATTCTCTCCGCGTACTTACCCAGTTACATGGCAGAGATAGGGATTCAGCGGGAAACCCAAATTCCCCCAAACAGTAGGAAGCCCACCAGTAGAGTTGCTTTTGTCACCTATTAGCTTTGATGGTGCTTCTGCTGGAAATTGATGTTAGGCCTGTTTTGAAAGCCTACACATCCAATCGTATTACTGTCGCTGGGGAATGGAGAGCTATGTTGGTTTGCCTCTCAAGGAGATTGTTGGAAATTTAGTCCAGCAGAGTCTTGACACAGGTTCTAATATAGTTGGTAGCGCAGTTCGCTTTTACTTAAGGTTATTGCAGATAGTAATGCGGTCACGGACTGCGCCTTGTTGCAGAGATTCGCTGCGTCAAGATTGTTGAGGAATGGGATCACCGCTTCAAAATTAACAATGGCGTTCACGAATAAAAAATTCCTGGAAGAGGGACAATATTATGGAAATCATTGCCGTGTTTCCTAACTGGTGACTCAAATTGATGCCTGTCTGGGGAGGTTGAGAGGAGGACTGTTGTTGGAGGATAAGTGCAGGGAGGTGAGATTGGTCTTTATCCATGTTCGCTCGAAAGAACGATCGGGCGGACACCCTTGGATTTCTCTTCTTTAGAGCTCACCTCGATGAGACATAAAGTTACGAGACGTATTTCACAGAGATCCTAGACCGCCAGGTGATCTGTTAGAAATAGATGAATGCTGCAGAGATCAGAAGGTGTTGGCCAAGGTAGAGCATGAATAGAGTTAGCAGCTGGGTCGCATGTATTTTTGTGCATGGGAAGGGCAAGCATGAGTAATAGTGTTGTGTTTTTGTTTTATGTTTGCGACTGATGTCTTCGCCTTGTGCGTGGTCTAAACCGATATCCATTAACATGTGGGTCGTAACGTCTATACCTGACTTATGAGCACTGTCATCACCTGTTTGCGGCACATGAGGGATATGTGTGATGCCTGATTTAGGTATGGTCTCAAGGCAATCTCCAGGAGGAAGCAAGTCGATGTAAGGGATTCAACACGCAAGTGTCTGGTAGGCTAAATCCCTAGTGGGATGATTTATAGTATAAGCAGGGCTTTGGCAGCACAGGTAAAACGAATGAGCGTAGGATGGCGTGAAAGTGAGTAGAGCATATCTATGTGAGAACATAAGTCAATTCTCACTCAAGAAGCCGTACTAGGCATACAAAGCTATATACTCCTCGAAGAGCTAAATCTGGTAACACTTGGGCCGAAGGAGCGATTTGACCTCCTCTGAATATTTTGTAATACCAGGTCAACTCACTATGTGTGGATATTGAATTACTATGTGGTAGAAGTTACTTCATACCTCTACACCATAAGTTTATTATAGAATTTTATTCATCCCGTTCCTGCTATTAAATTCTGATGAACAAATTCTGATCTTTTTGATACTTAGCTTTTAGACTCAGGTCCTGCTTTGATGTCTCTTCAATCCTTTATTAACTTAGCGCATGGGGACAGTTCGCGCGTGTAGTCGCAACGCTCAAATAAACTAGAACATTGTTGTGCTGACAGCGAACAGAAGGTGTCATTCATGTTCGCTTCACATGAAGTGTCTTCCTCTAGGAGGTTGCTAATCGCTCATGCATGTAAATTGATGATTGATGCGTTGTTTGAAGAGGTTATGTTATCCAAAAGGTTGGGAATAAGGGCCAGAATAGCTATGAAACGTAAAGTGCTTAAATTGTCAGACGCAAGCGAGAGATTTGTCTTAAAGTTTTACTTCGCTGCCTTGAGGTATCGCTTGGATACAATTCTCGTGTGTGAATGGTTTCAGTTTTTTGCAGTATTTCCACATTCTCACGAATACGAGCAAAGGAATTCTGATAGATGCAGAGGAGGGTGAGCGCTACGCTAGATGCATAGAGCGGCGCTTCTGGGTAGAGCTCAGCAGATTTTGGCATTTGAGGACCTACAGTATCAAGCATAATGTATTAGTGCTGCTCATGTGATGAAGAGAGAGAGACTGGACAAATGGTGTACGAGCACAATTTAAGTGGTATAGATCGGCTAGCAATTCTTTTGTCATGCTAGAATATACTTATGGAGGTACTTCATGTGAAGCGGTATGATTTTGTATATATTGATAAAGATCTTGTGATGTTACATCGGTTAGCATTGCTTAGCTCGCTTTTCTCTCGTGGAGCTACTTGTGGGTATGTGTTCTCTTTAATTAACTGTCGTATATGACTAGATTTGAATATAGACTTTTTATCATTGTAGAAAGGCTATATAGATTCGATAGTATGGGGGTAGTTTTGAGTACTGGATTGCTTAGTAATTTTAACACTAGATATTTGTATTGTCTTTATTTGTATGGAATGGAGAAACATGTGATATTTCTGTTAGCACTGGTTGTTTTCTAGAAGTTGACTTGGTATTTATTGGCTACACAGTATGTTGACTAGCGATAACTTAGTGAATCTGAATTGTTAACAGAGGCTGGAAATTTCTTTTTAAGCCGGCGAATTATAACTAGACGAGATTTATAGAGTCTGAATAGGGACCTTAATAGGAAAACTGTAATAAGTTGTAGTATTAGAATACACTCATAGAAGGCTTGAAGCACTCATACTTATGTGATCTCCTGGTTTGCATCTCGTCAGTACGACTTATGATCGAACGATTCTTAATTGAAAGACTGTTAAAGTTGGGATAGTAAAAGACCTCTAACCATGGTGATTTTCAGAAGCTCTAAAGATATTGAAGTGAAGTGAATGAAAAAATGTATTGTACCTTTGAACTCTACTAGAGTTTACTTTGGTGTCATATTCGTCATTTTGAGCAGAAGGCCGTATACTCATAAGATATGATTAATCTTATTTAATACACTAGTCTATTTAATTTTTGTTTATTTTCCCCCCGTTAAATTTACAATCTTATCATGGGTGTATCCAAAATTGTCCATAGAATACACATAATTGAAAATTTTCAGTCAACACACGCTCTTTGGGTAAATTGAATTGACTAATTGGTTCCGCTCATTTTCGTGATCGCTGCTCTTATGAGGCTTTCTATACTATCAATTTGTCGTGTATATTGCGGAGGCTTGTTAGTTTTTTGTTATGTAGGGTGTGAGCGTTGAAAAATACTAAGTATGTACTTGAGAGGGTGCCAGTTCTAAGTTGTTATTAGGGTTCCAGTGTGGCTCTGCTTTACAGTGAGTAGTCCGTTTTTAGGGCAATTTTTCTCTCGGCTTCCCTGTGATCTTTTCAGCCTAGATCTTTCATTTATACATTCTAGCGAAAAATCTTGTCCTTTTTCACGGCAGATCCATAGTGTTAAATGGCTATTACGCCCTCTGCCGTAAAAGGATTTTGGGGCTGCTTGAAGCCTTTATTCTGCTTTAGAGTACGAATCGATTCCCACTTTTTCTCTCATATATACAAATCACCTCAGGATGCATATACTTGTATCTTTATAAGTAAGCTAGGGTGTGGTGGCTGAAGACGCTACAAGTATTTGGTGAAACAAAAAACTGTTTAAAGTTTTTACGGCATTCTTCAGGCATATTGAGTTGTTTGATATTGTCAATGTGTGTTTGTTTTTGAAACTTTTAATTTCTCGAAGCATTTGGTCAAGCCCCATAAACCTGTTATTGACTAGATCGGATATAGACCACATTCCCACGTTCATCATACAATAAGTTATCAAGAATATGACAGGGGCTGTCCTGACATATCTGTACAAATGTCTTGTTCATGGTTTCATTTATAATATAGTACTTTGCTCTTGTGAAGCGGCCGCAGTGATTTAACTTCGGTGCAATCAAATGATTGAAATGGAAAAGCCCTTTCCCCTAGTTTCATTTTAATTCTTTTTTCCAATAGTCAGATGATTACTTATGCTATCACGAGAGATTAACGCAGAACAAACAATTAAGGTTTACAAAGTAATTATGACAAGATTTATCTTGAACGCTTTTCATATTACTAGCAGTATGGAATTGGGAAATGTGTCAGTGATCTTCATATAGACTTTGTTCTTTTCAATAGTACTTGTATCTCGAGATAAACCTCTAGTATTTCAATAAATCACATAAGTTATGCCATGGCAGTGTTCTTTTCATTTAATTTCTCTATTAATCGCTATATAAAGATCCTGGACCTGCCTAATCAATCAAGTTAAACGTTTAATGTTAATGGGACTGAACAAACTCATTCAATTATTTCTCCAGATGGTTTCTAATGGATGTAGTTTGCATAGAACGAGAGTACATGCTCTTCTGATGGTGTGTAATGCTTTTTTTACGCGATTTGTAATGGTTTATTGCTTACGATCTAGACGCGTCATAATTTTTTGGGGCGAATATAGGTTTTTGTCTTAAAGTTAAATGTTATGTGATATTAAAGTCCTCTTTACGTCTATATATTTAGAGAGTTGCTTGTGATTTTAATTCTACACTTTATCTTTTATGTTTGGAGTGGTGTAATGTCTTGAGTTTCAGCATTTTTCATTATTGCGTTTGTATTTGTCTTAGTAATCTGTGATTGTGCTGTATATCAGTCTAAGGGCTACTAAAACCATCTTGGGAATTATAGAGAAGTAAGCTTATATGAATCCTCTTGTATACAAAATATTTGTATAGCTATTAACACTTGCATATGTTCTCGAGTGGTGCTGTATTGAGTGTTGACTACCACATGGCTGTTTTAGTTTGGTTCTTATTGCTAAATTTAGTCAGTGAATAGATAATATCTCAATAATAAAGTTGTGGATCACCTGACTTACCTAGTGCATATGATCTATATTTAAGAGGTTGAACTCGGAAAGTATTGCGATTGAGCTCTTGTTGCGTCTCGACATATATTGCGCCATATATATTGATATTTTTTATTTGAAAGAGACTGGTACGTTGAGCATAGGCATGCTTGGAAAATGTAGTGAAAGCCGCGGATTCAGAATGGGAACTCTAAAATAATTGCTAGTTACATGTAAATCCATGAAGTGTATTCGAATGTGATTAAGTCAAGTGGGAAGAGAAGTAATTTTGAGTGTTTCATTTTAGAGCAAAACTGAAACAAAAAAATGGAGTTTGAATCCTGATAACAAAGGAGAAGAAAGAACCAAAGTTGCTGTGTCATTTTTCGTGCAGTCAATTGGCCAGTTTGGGCTTCAATTTTCACAATCAAATTATGCTATATGGCATATGGTATGTTCAAGTGTTATACAAGGTGTAATTTTGTTTATAGGGCATATATTTGTGATTTTAATCTAAAGAGTCAACTTCTCCATGTTATTTTTTATGGAAATCGCTTATGATTAGGACATTTCTCATATGTTGGCGTGTTTCATTGTAAAGAGGGTCTTGAAGATTGAGCATTGTAGCAGATGTTGAGTATTGTCGAAGATTGTCAGTTTTAATGTAGTTGATAAGGTGGAAAGATATTAAAGAAAGATATTCATATAAGATGGAGAGGGATCGGTTTTTTGTAAGAGCTTCTATGCCATCGCAAAGACCTAAGGGAATATGGGCAGATTATAAGGTTAAGCTGGAGGGCACAGGTTTTGGTTTGTCTCCCCTTGGTTAGTAGCAAACAGATAATTAATGATATTCAGTGCATCAGCTCATAAATATGCTTAAATTCGACGAATTAGAGGGGTTTCGTGTCAAGTGGTTATTAGATATTCAAAGAGAAATCGCCCAGACGCATTGATTTGATCTTATCTGTTTCATGTTTGTAGAGAGACATACTAATTTAGTTGTTATGATAAGCGAATCAGACTCCGTGCAACTTCTCGCGTATGTAGACATCTGGTGATGCTTATCTTGGTTCATTTGATTCTTTCTGAATTATAGATAATACATACTAACTATGTGGTTGCTATGGGTAGGCTTTATTGATGGACAAGTTAATAAGAGGTGAAGACTCTGTGTCGAGAATAGAATAGATGTTGCGTGTAGTTTGTATGGTGCTTAGGCGTACGGAAATAATGACTTCGTTTTATAGAGATAAAAATCACATAATATGGCACGCGGATATTTTGGCATTTTCTGAAACTTTTGTGAACGCACATTTTTTACGAAGATATGGATCTAGTATTTTTGTGAGAGGAAATTCATTAAACCGTCGAACTTAACAGATGGCTGCATACGGCAGGAAAGTACGAGTGTGTTAGCTCACACAAGCGGATTGAGTTCTCAGTTGTTTCAAGATCCTGATTCGCCAATGAATTCGTTTCGAGGTGCATTGGGTGCGATAGGCAACAAATGTCCTGAATTCGCATATAAGTGATTGCCACCCATGGCCTTAATCTTTGTGGGCAGGGCATTCTTTGTGAGAGGATACAGTCTTTGTTTGAGGCTTTGGAGAAATAAACCATACTAGACAACTACAGCATAGGTTCATGAGTCATGAACAATTTCTCTTCTGCTTTACTCTTGTGTCTTTCAAGATTTATTTCTCGTTATCCTCATACGCTGTCCAGCTTTCGTTTGGTTCGTTTGCAATGAGAGTTAAACATTTTTTCCGATGACAAGTGTGCATTAGCACAATTACTTCTTACTATTATATAGGTATTCGAAATTGATTCTATTTTATTTTGACCCCCGGTCAAATTGAATAAATTGATTTAGGTTGACAATAAACGTAAGTCATTTTAATAAAACCTCATTTATTCGTAAAGACCTATATCTGGTGAAAGCTATTTAAATAGTTATGTTTATTTGGCCCCAAGTCCAAGATCCTACAAAACCTAACTAATCCTGAAAATTTGTTAAAATAGTAGAATTCTACAATTTCCTTTTCATAAGTAGTGAGTTTCCTTTTGGTTTGCGTTTTACATGTTAATTTTTTTGAGCTTGGATTTTTGTGAAAAATTGTTAGTTTCATTTGACATAGAGTGGTGCATAATCTTGTCTTGCAGGCATAAGTATATCTACAGATCCCTTGAGAGAAGAGGAATAAAGAGAAACGCTACGCAAAGGAGAAGGAAGAGACAAGGATTAGATGATAACAAGAATTTGTTCAAACACGGGGCAATGTTAACATAATTCTCTTCTAACATGTCCTTGCAGCCTCAGATAAGTTTTTGGCATCAAAATGTTATTATGAAGAAATTGCTTGCGATAATAGGACTGGATGATCCAAATTGTGCGAATGATCACAGCTTCAAGGAGAGAAACTCTCTTGCAACTATCAAGCAGTGTGAATGTCCATTGAGAGCAGAATGAGGGAAATGAGTAGTATGTGATTGGTGTGAAGCTCCTACCATAAGATCTTATTGTTCTAGAACTCGTTCTATTTGTTTGCTCGATACGACTCACATTAAGAAAGCGTGAGGTGGCGCTACGTTTTTGTCGCCTTTGTCCAATACATCACTGATTAAATACACGTTTTGAGTAATTCATAAGGATTATGAGCGGTTTTGGCATCTCTACCCTCGATCTACCTTTCGACTGCCTTTTGCTGTAGATTGCATTAGTAAGGTCGTGGCATCCTGGAGAGAGATGACAATGCAAATTTGCATCTAGACTGCCCGACTCATCTATTGTTTTTGCGACTTGTATGTAATCGGAATAGTTGCAAAGAGGATAGGGAACATTTATGTTGTTTTACTTTTAGTGTCGAATATCTAACAGGTTGTGAAATGTTAGGGCTACAGTATTCCAGGTAAATCATGATTATGATACATCACAATATCAAATAATCATAGTTATATTCTTTTTAGGGATGATGGATTTGTTGTGCTGTCTTTCCATAGTTCAGTTCTCTAGAGAGACATTTTGATTATTTCTGTTTAGACCTTTTAGGATCGTAATGATGTATTGTCTTTACTCTCCTAAATTTAGCAAGTATAAGTTAAAATTTGATAGTTTACAGAGATGTTTTGAGCCGGATAGATGTGTGGAGGCATACAACGAACGCCTAGTGATGTGGTTTTTGAACGTAATGTAGGTCTCACTACCTATAGATCTAACGTTGATGAAAGGAACGTTTGTACTTCGTGACTCAATAATTATATACATTGTAGTTTTCATAGTCTAATGCATCAAGACGCGATCACGATGCACGTCAATTGTGACAGAGCAAAAGAAGAGCACTTATACATACCTGCATATCTTGACAGATCGCACTTCATGTATTCAAAAGTAGTAATCATCTGATGTCACGGAGCCATATAGCTAACTTTGTAGTGAAACAAAAGTTGCCTTTCGAAATAGATTCTCGGAGTCCAAGAGAAGTTAACGTGTAGAGTAATCAAAGAGATCTGCTTCTTGGTCGTCCTTGTCGTAGTAAACGCTTGGTTATTTGGAAGCAGCCATTTGAAAGAGAAACGCAGCAGTATGCCATTGCCTCACGCAAGTATGCTGTTGAAAGAAGGTGACACTTATGAGGAAAGCTATTCTGATTAGTAATTAGCTCTGTGGGTTAAAGCGATAAGCAGAAGGTTTAGAGCGAAGAATAACAACCAAATGTTGTGCGAAGGTAACATTAATATTTACATTCTTGTGTCAATTATTAATACTGATTTACTCTAACAGGACTAATGTTAAGAAACAATACCAGGGACCTTTAAGATTGGCGTGGATGTATCGAGATGCAGCCATTTCGAGATATAGCTGGTGTTGAAAGCTGGACATAAATTCGAAAGATGATGCGCATGTTCATCAAATAGTTCATAGTTTGTTGGCAGAGCACAATTTTCAGGCGATGATGAGTAAGTTCAGTAGAGTCGTGTCTTAATAGTAGTCGAAGGTTGGATATGATTTTTGATAAGGCGTATAAGATATAGAAAGGTTCCAATGGGATTTCAAAATCCGTTTCTGTTCTCATCTTATTCTTGTATCACAACTGATCTTGACAGAATTGCGCTTCAAGCATTGGTTTATGAGGTACTTGTGATTTATTCTCATATGCAAACCGCAAGTTTTTCATAGACTAAGAAGCTACAACACCTGTCGCTAAGAGCAGTGTAACATTCTCTTATGGGTAGGAAGTAATAACATTTTGTTAAGCCACTCCGTGTAGAGGGTAGTGATGACATGGGAAAGTTAGGAAGTAATAGTAGCTTCCGGGAAAGTGAGGAATGTATGAGATATGTTTTATTATTTGAGCTAGCTAACAAACAGTATTTACCAATCTGCCAAAGCCTAAATTGTCAATTATCACTGGATTCCTAATTGCTATTAACTTATTGTACTAATAGCTACCGTTGATCTTTCAAAGCTAACAATTGCCAAAAGATGATGCTTAGCTCAAGGATGATGCTATTATCGGCCTTGGGATTTGTGAAAAAAAGGAAAAAAAAACTGTCATCACGCTTTAAATGAAATGGAGGTAGTATTTTCTATCCATTGATCGTTCTTTTGCCTAAGTCTTTGTGGGCCTAGGTGCAATATCTATTCTGAGCTGGGGTGGAGACAACAAGTATCTGTTTGTGAATTCTCTATTATAAGTTCGTAATTATGGGAGGTAGGTATCTTTACACATTTTGAGTTCTATATGAAAAGGTGTATAAACTTTGCATCGGGGTAAAGGAAATTCTGTTTTATGTGGCAGTCATCCTCAGTACTAATGATGATGGCCGATGTCTTGACTTACATAGAAATTGTCCAAGCGCTCACAGGACTGCCTTCGAGCGGCAGATCATTGTTAACTCACTTGCTACCAGTGTGAGAATGTTTGGGTAGGCTAAGTTAATGCCACGAAGGATTTGGCTAGTATGTCTGTGCTAACTCTATTGTGATGGTGTTTATGGGTTAGTACCATATTTTGAGGAGATTTTTCGCACAAGAAACTGTTGTAGAGGTTGGTCGGCTTGTACAAGAATAGTAAATTGTTGTGTATACAACAGGATTTGTGTAGCTACAGTGAGAGTTGAATTATCTGGGCAAGTACGTTAAGATTAAATTAAAAAGAACTGTTGAAAAGGTTGGATGTCCTCTTTACTCCCGTCTTGTTATTTGTTTTTGATGATACCTCTTTTGGCTTGAAATCGCATAGTAGTGCCACAAGGTTACGAAAGTTCATCATAAGCTTCAGAGAAAGAATTGGTATATTGAGTGGGTCACCGATTTAATGATTTGGGTATGGGTCGACGAGTCCAAATTTATACAGCATGAGATTTTTTCTTGATTTGGATTTGAAAGAAAAGCTACAAGGGGGGGAATGAAAAGATTGATTCTCGTGTGTGCCCGCGCGCACCCTAACCACGAGTGGAAGCACAATTGCATGGGACGACCGCACTGATGACTTACGATTCGCCATTTTGTTAGTGAGGCACCTTGCATATAAGGTAAAAGGTATACTTTAATCCTCACCTTGTTATCCTTTATGAAGATACACACATTAGAGTATGTTCATACAAAAACTGGTTTTGCCTTTTACAATAGCTTGTGAACAGTATGTCGGTCGTGGCTCGTATGTGGATGACAATAGGCATGGTGTGGATATAATTAATTAAGAATCTATATTTAGTATAGTTAGCTTTCTACTTTCATTCATCGCTACTTGATTATATTTGTTCTTAAAAAAATTGGCTAAATATTTGAAGATTTTTTTTCGACTCTCGCAGGCTTACAATGAAGGAGAAACCTTGGATTGGTAAAGGGAATAGTTAGTTTCAAATTGTAATCAGAGTCGAGGTGTAGTAAGAGAACACTCGCACAGGGAACTAAGAGAACTACTAAATGGAAGGGGCGTAGGGCAGTGGACAAACCAATTGTCCCTAGTCTGGTTTTCCGAAGGCGATTGTCGTAGTAGGAGTACAGACAGCAGATGTGCGCCAACGATAGTATAGTAATGCTTCTTTGTCAGTCAACATATATTGAATGACACTTCAAAGGGATCTGATTTAGAGTAAAGTGTGATTAGTTGCACAAGTTATAGAACAGTAAGAGTAGTATGATCAGGCATTAAATTAGTTCGTAAATGAAATGCCACGTGATGTAAAGGGAGACTGGAAACAAAAGTAAAGTTCAAGCGAAGACATACGCCTAGATTAACGACAAGCTAGATCAACTTATGATTTATGTACTTCTTACTGATAGTTTTACTCATTCAATAAATGTATGTATATAAATGTGCTCATTCAGGAATATATAGCAGCACTGGTTGGTAATAACCTAGTTAATACACCCGATGTTAGACTATCTTTATTGACATCAATGAAAATGATAGATATGTTTTAGATCATACCAATAAGTGTCAGCTCAAATCAATCAGTAAAATCCACTTTACTTGCTACTCACTGTTTTGAATTTTTATGTTGAGCGACACTGTCAAGTGGTGAAGTGAAATGATGGAGAGTGAGTGAAGCACGGGAGCGTGGAGAAAGTAGGGAAGATACATGCAAGACCAATTGACTATGGTAGATTGTTAGCTAAATATTTTGTAACTATTGATTGATTGTGTATGTGTAAATTGCAACAAAAATTTAAGACATCATATTCCTGCTTTTCTAGAGTTCATGCCCCTAACAAACTATATGGTCCGCCACTAAGGATGACTAATCACTCACTTAGATTTGGTGTTTCAGAAGAATGACTAGAGTAAGACATTAGACATTCATTAAGATTCACATCAAGATAATTTTGAAATCACAGAAGAGTATTAGCAATATAAAAACTATTAGTCAGCGGCATACGATGGGATAGCGACCATATTTAACGTGATTGATATGATATACGATCTAGTCGTGATTGATGTTTCATTTATGATTTCAAATATAATGGTTACAAGGAGAATGTTTGAAGATTTCATGGATATATAAGAGTAGACATTGTCCTTTTTAGCTGTAACATCTGTATATCTTTTGCACACAATTCATTTATTTTCTCTTTGATGTTATCTTCTACCAGGATAAAGATATGAGTAAACAGACACTCACAGTATAAATATCTAAAGCTATGAGGCTTCTCTAAAATCTCCACAAATTACTACAAAACATAAAATACACAATACTTGTCCATTTGGATGAATCCTTGCCTCATCTCAGTATTCTTCCATTTTTTCATGATACAATATTAAGTTCATGAGCACTAAGTGCAATACACAAACGATCTTTACGTTTCCCAGAGCAGTTATATCTCCTTAATCCACATATTTAATAGGTCTTATCAGTATCTGCATGGCAACGCACATTCTCCTTAGAGAAGCCCTTTTCTATACGCACTCTATATTCTTTCTCTCGAAGAACCCTACTACAGACTTCTCTATTTCCTTTATTCTTTGTTTATAGGAGCCTCTCTCCCAGCATTTAATTTGTGTTCAAAATTTGGTTCTCTCTACATGTGGGACATTACTATTTGGCTCTTGGCATCTTTCTAAGCTTCTCCTCACATTGTCTGCTTTTCCGATCTAAGGCTCATGCGGTCTGAAACAGCAAACCTAGATGAAAGTCGAGACATCTAATGCATAGCAAATGCAAGGTACTACTATTCGAAAAGGAATAATTGAGTGCATGCTTGCAGAAGTGTTATTATCTCGTCGGAGTTCTGCTATTAGATCAAACTGACCGTGTCTAAACATTGTTCTTCATCTCCACTACTTCATCATCAGAGTACTTTCTGACACTTTCTCCCAGCGCCTTGCACCTTTAGCTTTTGGAAGACAACACTCATGATTCCCTACATATAGCAGCTTTTGGAAGACAGTCGTTGGGGCTCCATCATGTGAGAAGGCAATATGCGTAGTTTCTTTTAGACTTTTTGTACTGGCAACTGTTCCGAGTTGCAATTTCAGGTTCATATTATTCAGGAACGTGTTAGTGCACATTCCCCTTGGGTTGGTATCTCAAAAGCGACAAAAGAAGTGGTATTTTTTGTCATTATAACCCAGATGAAGTTCTTGGAATTGGAAGACCTTCTCAAGGATGAAATCTGGCTTGCCAAGGGCGCATGAACACGACTGGAGGATTGTCTGAATATTGTGGTTCAACACGTCTGATTCGTCATCCTAGAGCTCTACAGGGTTTATATTGTTCTGATGAGTCTAGGCCAATATATAGGGAAGGATTTGGGTTATCTGGTGAGTGATGCCTAAGTCATATCTATTCTCTATCACACTTTCTAGAAGCAAGACTATATTGTACATTAATGTTGTGGTGTGGGCCATGTATAATAATTTAGTGTGAATTCTTCAGGAGCACAGAAAAAATCATGTACTCTGTAGATGCATGTTTCACAATCGATTGCAATTAATCGATAGATGGGTCTGTTATAGCTATCATAGCAAATGATGCTTGCTCTCGGACATAAAGAGCTATTTCAAGATCAGGAATGTAGGTTTATTAATGATTCAAATTAGATTGGCGATCTATTAACTGCAACGATTGACATTTTCCTCTCTAACTAATTTGTGTGCTGTGATCGCTTGATACTTGCCATATAAAATATATTTTAAACCGGAGTGGAGTAAAACCGAATGGAATAGAGAGAGGCTACAGTTAGGTAAGAGAGATCTGACTCATTGGCCTCATGCCGACGTTAGATACACCCTTATAGAATAGGTTGATGAAGGTAATGCCATGTGCGTGTTAATGTGAATATTTCGCGAATGGACCTTCTAAGTATCATTTCACATGGTAACTCTATGGGGATAGTTCGAGAGCTTGGTTTGCGGCAGACTTCAACACAAACCGCTGGACTATAGGCTAGACATGAATCCGAGGACACGCTATAGCAGAAAGCACGAAGGAATCAGAGCTTGACCGCTCAATTGAGTAACAGAGACATAGCATATCTATTTTTGATGTGATGCAGCTGTTAAAGGCTAATATGTGAAGTTTAGCTGGCTGGTAGCCTCCTCTTGCTAGAGCCATAGTTCATCCAGTATGCGGAGATTAGGCTGTACATTGCAAAGTGATCCATTCGAGGAGCACATAGATCGCTGTGAAACAATGAGAAGGATATTTGACCTCAAAACAGGATGCACTGTGAAAGTGGTTCGATAGAGAGCGATCAGCTGAATAGTCAGAAGGGTGTGAGTTGAATAAATTTGTGTAGAGGTTTGGGATTCAGAAAGGAGAAGAAAGTATGTGATGGTAGTTACAGAGGAGGAAGTGGTACACTCCCATGGGGAACGATAGGCTGGAGGGTGATGACAACTGTTATATGGGGTGTATAAACTACAATTTCTTGGCATTAAAAGTATTAGCTCATTATTTAGGGAGAAGAAAACGTATTGTCATTGAAGTAGTCTGATTAATGACAGACTATCTGAATGTAAAATCTCGGACAAGAGGCTCATTAATTACGCGTAACTCCATTAGTAAATACTAGAAGGTGAAGCATGGAATGTAACTAATTGTCGGCAAAGAGCAGACTAAACTTTTCTCAGCAGATGTAGGAAATTTATGAAATCTGAGTTGGCAATCTTAGTTGAGAAGATATGACAGTTAACCTTTATATCTTGAATTTCCTGTTAACGATTTTTCGTCGTTGGCAGACATATTTCTCTATCAGTACCTCTCTCTCCATATCTTCAAGATCGAGGCTGTTTTGGGGAGAGAGAGTGTATGCTAGTCTATTTGTTAATAAACACTCGCTTGGTGATCGAATTGTATCCTCACGTTAAATCAAGAATGATTAGCAGTTCCGAAATGATGAATACTATTAAATTGGCTAAATTTATCGTAAATAAGCTCAGCGAGTAGATGGAGACAAGATGAACATAGATGAAACAGAAATCTTATAAGCCGCTTCTTTCATCCAATGATCTTGACAAACACAAAATTCGACATTTATTTAAATAATCGATGTCTATGAATTTGTGAATCCTCTACTAAACGAGAAAATGAAATGTAAATCAAGTTCTGATTAGTTGTATATAGCATTTGTCTAAATAGAGTAATTTCGTGCAACAGAAGCATGACCAAACTCCAGTTCTTTTGTCGAACCCACTAATAAATATGCCTGAATAGAATGTCTCCTTGCTCTTCATGAGGAACTTTCACTTTATATGAGAGTTGAAGATAGTTAATTGGGAAAATTTAGTTGCTTGAGATTACTTCATATAGTCTAAACAGGGATTCAAGATCTTGACACAACTTTACTTAATTTACTCTCAAACTATCTCTCATAGTAATAATTCAAATGCGAACGTTTATGAGTATTTATGATAGTAAGGTTCAATAAGTTTCAATTATGAGAGAATAAAATGGTTGAATTTTTTGTCTAATGTTTATAGCTTGCAGTTCAATTTCAGTATTTTGGTGGATTCAACAGAGTTGATTGGATCATGTATTAAAAAGTGATCATGGTTTAGCGCCAAAAGAAATACATTTAGCAAATAGACAAAGTATATTGACTAGCATAGTGAAAGCTAACTTCAATCAATCATAGATTACTCATCTATGTAAATCATCCCGTTAACGGTAATTGATCCCATACAGGTGTGACTAATCAGAGGACTTAATAAGACAATGATTATAAGGGATTAAAGGATGAAGACTATATCTAAAGTCTATCATAAAAGTCTAGGAGAGCTCATGTAAACATGACAGGTGAAAAACCTATATTAAAGCACCTTAAGATAATAGATACATCACACTCTGGATCATGGTGTATTGTATCGATTTTTAAGGATAGGAGCAAAATAAATTATAGGAGATAAGAGGAGAGGGGCAGGCAAAAACTCATTTTATGGGACTAATGTGTGTGAT